>JADLZK010009212.1:0-264384 GCA_015847255.1 Hyparrhenia diplandra | reverse complement strand
CACGGAAGGGAGCTCGAAACGAAGCTCGGAAAAGAGGTCCCTGCACGGTGATCTTTTCGCGCGCGGAGCGTGAGCTCATTGGTGAGAGGGAAAGGGAGCTCGAGCGAGGCGGGAAGGCGGGCCTCCATCGGGGGTGCTCGCGGGGAGCTCGAGCCAGAGCATTCCCTTCGCGCCCATGAGGAGCTCACGGCCGAGATCTCGGGTCCCGCTTGCTCGTCAGTGGATGGTTCGGAGCTCGTACGGGTGTCCCAAATATTGATCCCCACAGTAGCCCCCGAAAGCATTTGGGAGAGATGAGGTCTTCCCGATGCTGTCCGCCGCGGTGGCTCGGGCCATGGGGTAGTCCTCGTCATGGGATTGGTGTTTGGTTCGTGGTGCGCCGCGAAGCACCTGGGGGTGTAGTTTCCCGAGGCCCGTGAGAATAGTAGATTCTCGAGGCTTTTTAGAATTTTCGTGGCTCACAACCCATTCCTCTCGCGATTGCTCGCAGGGGTGATGAGCTTGAGCTCACCTGCCACGCTGGCCGAGATCGAGTACTCGTGAGCCGCCATCGGATAGTCCATGTGGAGGCCTTCGAGCTCGCCACCGCTCGCTTGACCACACGTGGATCAACCTCAAGTTCTCGGGGATTCAACTTCCGAGCTTCTGAGCGAGCGCAGGTCCGGGGCGTAGACGCTCTCGCCGACGCAGGATAGCTCGAGTCGATCAGAGGCCCTCAGCCGACTCGACGCCCGACAAGTGAAAAGCCCCCGAGCCCTTTCTGGAGCTCGAGGCATGGCGGCCGGGCGCCGCTTTCTCATGGCGCCTCGCCGTGATGTCCCCGCGGCCTCCGGCTTCGAGCTGAGCCGCCTTCAACCTCGAGGGCGGCGAGCTCGCTGCGAAGCTCGCTCGAGCTCGTAAATCACCGCTGGCGCCGAAGCTCTTGGGTTTTTACCCGCTAAGTAAAAAGTAACCGCTGAGATCTTACCGCTGGATTTTTACCGCTGGTGGGGTTGCCCCATTAATGCCGCATCTGCTCGCTTCCGCCGTGTCGCGCTGCAGGCGTCGACCTCGCGCGCCGCTTGCGCGGACGTGGTGCGCGGGTGGGGTCCTCGCTGCGTTTTCTTTCTCGCCGCGATCCCGCCGTGATCCGAAGCGCTCTATAAATAGGGAGGAGATTGGGGAGCTGGGTTTTTACCTTCCCATCTCTTGCCTTCCCTACGCACGTAAAGAGAGAGAGAGAGTTCAATCGCCATGCCCACTCGTAGATCCGCATCTTCCACCTCCCCGCTTTCGCCGCCTACCACTCATTCGTGATTGAGAGATGGGGCTCGTGGTCGCTCTCGACGGCGACGTGGCGGCGATCGAGCGATGCAAAGACTGCTGTCGGGCTGCCGTACTCCAGCGACGGGCGGCAGAGGAGTGATTATCCGCGCGGGCGCCCACGGCGCGCTCGACCCGGCCGGAGGGGTATACATCATCTCCTTCGCCGCCTTCCCACGAGCTGGCTCGGAATGCCCGCGACGACTCTCTTCAGCGGCTCATCGCTGGATCAGCATCGGAGCTCAAAGACCTCACGCCGAACGGTGTGCCTCTGTCGCCTTCAATGATGCCTCAGAGGGATGGTTGGGGATCCTCCCAACTGGGAGCTCTTCAAGCACTACGTCTTCGCTAAGATCCGCCCGCCGGCCGGGCAGAGGCGTCTGCCCCGATCAAGTGCGCGGTGTCCGATGTAGCCTCGCGCTGGGGAAGGTTGGAGTCCTTCCCGAGGATCTACTTCCGCCGCCAACCCCGTTGGAGGGAGGAGTGGTTCTACTCCTCAAGAACGACCCTCCTACCCTCCCTCACACTGCATAACCGCCGCACTTTCTCGAGGGGGAGTCACCTGTGGTGCGAGGGTCCGCATGACAACACGGTGGGGGACGTGGAGGCGGCCGTGGGTAAGATCAAGGCGCCCGATGCCGGGCCGACGGTGAACCATATCATCGAGGCCCGGCTCGCAAGGCGGTGGTGCCCCCGCCGCCGAAGCTCTCCTGGATATGGGAGATGGAGGAGGAGAAGGCCCCGCTCGCGGGGACGGGCGAACGCCCCCGGTCTCACCGCCACCGTGGAGTTTTGGATGAAGCTGTGTGACGAGGACGGGAGTGAGGGCGCCAGAGCTCCCCGGATCCCCCCGATCCGTAGACCTTCAGGCCGGTAAGTGCTCGCCGCCTTTGTCCTAGCTCGCTTCTCTTGCCGCTCGAACCCTCCGACGAAGCTCTCGAGCTCTATAGGTCGGCGGGTGCGCCCTTCGCTTCCTAACCTCCTCTTCTCCCCGCTGAGTCGAGGCAAGCTCCCCGCCGGCGTTCTCAGCCAGCTCCTCGCCCCGCATTTGAGGAGGCTGGGTCGCCCAGCGGGTGGCGGCGAGCAGTGCCGCCGAGGAGATGGAGCCCGAGCGCCGAGCCAGCAGGTGAGCCTCGACGCCGACGGCGCCTCGGCGGGCGTAGGTCGGAATCTCTTCGCCTGGCCCGCGCGAGCTCGCTACAACCGGGTGGTGGCCTTGGGCATACCCGCTCGGCCGCAAGGCTACTGCTCGCCTTTGACGCTGCTAAGCCCTCGACGCAGGTCGGTGCTTTTAGCCGGGGGCGCCCCGGCTCCGGCCGCCGCAGAAGCGCGTAAGAAGAAGAGACAGAAGAGGGTGGCTGCCGTGTAAGCTTCCTCCGCCTCTTCGTGTCATCGCTGGCTGTAGTGATTGGATCACTGTGCTGACTTCCGCGTCGCTTTAGGGCGGCAAGTCACGGCGCACTCGGCTGCTTAAAGATCTGAGGTGCCGAGCTCGGCCGAACGGGCTCGGGCTTGGACATGACGCAGCTCGATGGCGCCGCTGGACCATCAGCCGACGCCGTGGTTCGGATCACTGCGCCGGGCGTAGCTCGGAGACGGTGTGGACGCAGCCTCGACCGCCGGGAGCGGGACGATGACGGCTGCAGCGCTGACAAAGCTCGAAGATGATGACGCTGCTCCTTCGCAGGGCATTGCCGACCAGCCGGGCTCGCTGTTTCGGGGCCTCTCGTGTTTCTAGACTCTCCTCGACGCCGACCGCCCCTCGTGGCCGTGCGTTGAGGACCAGCGCCGAGCTCGGCCGAGGAGCTTCAGCAGACGCCTCGGGGTGTCTCGCACTCATGTTGCCGGAGCTCGCTCGGCGGTAACGGAGATGGGAGAAGGCGGTTCCCGAGGAGGACTCGCCACCGAGGAGCACGTGCCGAGGAGACCCCGCGAGGTCGCCCAACCTCAAGCCGAGGGAGGTCGCCGAGATCTCCAACGACGAGGACGCCGGGCGCTGGTGGGAAGGACGGCGGACCGGGCGATGAGGGCTTGGAAGACGAGGGTCGCCGGAGCAAAGCCGCTACCCCCAACGCCGCCGCTGGCCTGTGGTGCCGCTCTTGCCGCGGGGGCGATCGGGCTCACGGGGCCAGATCCGCGCTTGCCGCCAGCGACGCAGTGCCTCATCGGGCGCGGACACGTTGTCCCTCGCCTATGCTTGTTGCCCCCGCTGCTGTCGCCGGGGCGGCAGGGGGAGTGGAGGCGGAGTCAAGCACCACCGGAGTCGGGCGAGAGTGCGCCCGCCGCTCTTCCGAGGTTTGTCGCCATTGCGCCGGGCTTCGCTTTCGTCTTCTCTTGTTTAACCGCTTGTGGCTTGCGTGGCGTAAGGGAGGCCATCAAGGGGCAACCGACAAAGACCTCCTCCCCGAGGGCCGGCGGTGTTTCGTTTGGCGACCGACGACGCCAGGCGCCGAGATGCGCGACGAGCTTGGCTCGCAGCCCGAAGACCGTTCTGAGGCCCGAAAGCGGAGGAGGCGGCCAACCTCATTTGTGGGAGCGGGAGGGAGCGGGCCGCCTCGTGAGGCCCAGCGAGGGTGGAGGCCGCCAGCAGAGGCGACCCGGGCGGGAGGAGGGAGCTCGAGTCGCCATAAGCGGCAGCGCAGGAAGATGCAGGAGGAGCTCGACTCCCTCACCAAGCTCGACAACAAGGAGCCTGCCGCCGCTGGGCGCTGAGCTGAGCGCCGAGTCCCCCGCGAAGGACAAGGACGAGCCGCGGAGCAACTCACACCGACGCCGAAGCTCGCAGGTGAGTGCTCACGCCTTGTCTTTCTTTGTTCCTGCTTGTTCGGGCGCTCGAAAATAACCGCCCCCGCCGGGCGACTTCAGCCACATCACGCTGCTTCGAAGTTGTGGTGCAATCTCCGCGCCTCGGAGGCGGAGCGGGTTCCGGCTTGAAGCCGAATTATGAGCGCGGTACAACGAGCAAGAGCTCTAATGACGAAAGCCGTGGGAGGCAAGGCGGCCGCTTTTCTTTAAGGCCCCAAAGGCCTTGTGGCTCGGGGCTCCACTTGTTGCCTTTGTTTGCAACCGGAAACAGAAATCTCCGAAGGCGACGCTGAGGCCGAGACGTGAGTCGGGGAGCTCGCCGCTCCGGCCTCCCTCTAAGCACACGCAGCTCGCGCTACGCTGTAGTAGCTGAGGCTAACCTGGCAAACTGGGGCCGACCTTCGCCAGCGCGAGAAAGAGCCGTGGAGCTTCCAAGAGTGTGCCGCTAAGGCCGTGGAGGAGGCCGAGAGTTCGAAGCGCCCACGAGGGCCTCAGAAACATGTCGAGGACGCCTGGCGTCCTCGGGTGGAAGACGGGAGGACCCGCCAAGCGGGTGTCGGGCGATCCCGCCGTAGTGACGGAGGACGCGGGCCGCTGGGTGCAAGGCCATCAACGCCGCCTTCACCCACTACCCCAAATTCGAGGTCAACATCGTGAAGACGGGTGGGCGCCGGGCGCTGATGATGCCGACACCGACCGGAAGGCCGCGCATCGCCGAGGTCGCCACCGCGGAGCTGTTCGGGCCGAGCTCTTTTCGCTTGCCGCCGAGGAGCCGAGGTGTTCGAGCCCCTCGCCGTGGAGCGCCGAAGAGCCCGCCCGAGAAGGAGGAAGCGCGCAGACGCCCCCGCCCCGTGCCGGCGGATCAAGACCCGCCGCGCAAGCGATAGGAACTCGAGGCTCGGCCTCTTTTTAGTTGCGAAGCTCATTAAGTCCTCGTGAGTCGAGGCAAATTGTAAAAACTTATGACAACTCATGTGTTAACGGAAGGCGCTTTTCCTCTTGTATAGTGTTCTCGCTTTCTACTTCGACTTTTGGTGGGCTCATGATTCGAGAGCTGGATGGCGGGGCCATTCGCTTCGCCGGGGGCGCGGAGGTCGCTAGGCGTCGCGCCATGCTCTAAAGTGATGAGCCCGCGACTTAGTCGCTTCGAACATTGTCCAGCCAAGAGGAAGGAGTGTAAGTTCGCAAGTTTGAGCTCGTCGAGCTCGAACTTGTAAGTTTTTGCGAAAAATCGGTGCGTTAAAACGGGGTGTGCACCCCGCTCCCAGTAGCCCCGAAAGCAAGGGCGGTCTTCGCCGGGCGGAGGGGCCGCTGCTCGATGTGCTTAAGGAAAATTGAAATGCTTGCACATATTTTTGCATCGAATTTGTGCTTTTATTGAGCTCTTGTAGCTACAACATTTCGAAATACATTTAGGGGTAGAAGCGACGAGCTGTTCGATGTTCCATGCGCTGGTGAGGACTCGCCTTGATGGTCCTTGAGCTTGTACGCGCCCGCCTCAAAGACTTGGTCGATGGTGAAGGGCCCTTCCCACGGCGCCGAGCTTGTGCTTGTCTTTCGAGCCTCGACTCGCCGCAAGACGAAGTCGCCGACGCCGAAAGCTCGCCCCTCCGATGTGGCGGTCGGTAGCGCCTCATGGACCGCAGTGTACTTGGCCGAGTGGATGAGGGCGATGTCCCGGAAGCTTCGCCGAGCCGATCGGGCAAATAGCTTTCGAGCAGCCGCTTGATTATTGTGCTCGCTGAAGGCTTGGACGCTGGGCGAATCGTACTCAAGGTCGGTGGGGAGGCAGCCCGATCCAAGACGAGGGAAGAATGGCGCCCGTCCCGCGGGTCCTACTCGGCGCGGAGAGACTCCATACGACCGACGGAGCTCGGCGAGCCACCGGGCGGGCGATTTTTCGAGCCTCTTGAAGATGCGAGACTTTACGCCCGCAGATCATGCCGCTAGCTCTTTCTACCCCGCCGCTGGTCCTCGGGTGATCGACGAGGACGGTCGACGCTGATGCCGCGATCGCCGCACTGGCCGATGAAGACCTCTCCCACGGTTCGCGGCCGCTGTCGGTGATGATGGAGTTCGGGACCCCGGCTGCGGATGATACCGGTGAAGAACTTGACGGCTTCAGCTCGCACCGCGCGATGGGCATAACCTCGATCCACTTTGAGAACTTGTCGATGGCGACGAGGAGGTGCGCGTAGCCCCTACCGTTTTTCTTGAAAGGTCCCACCATGTCGAGGCCCCCGCACCGCCAACGGCCGTGAGCGGGATCGCCCGAGGGATCGAGCCGGAGGTGTGTCCGCTTACGGCGAACCGCATCCTTCGCAGCTGGCCGGACGATTCGGATGGCATCCGCAACGGCGGTTGGCCGCGAAAAACCCCGCCGGAACGACTTAACGAGCTCGCGGGCCGCCGCATGGTGGCCGTGATTCACGGAGTGGGATCTCGATGAGCTTCTCCTCTTGCCGCAGTGTTGCAAATACCGAGGACGCCGGCGCCCGCTACGGAGCTTTGCCCGACAAGGACGAACGATTTTGGCCCTTCGCCAGCGCCGGATTCCTCTTGCCCCGGGGGAGCTTGCCTTCCTTGAACCACCGGGGCGTGGGATCCGCCAAAGCCGGGAGCCGCCAGCGTCGAGCTCGCCCAGCCCGAGCCGGCCCCGAGCCGCTGGTGTGAGCTTGGCTAGGCAAGCTCGCTGGGAGCTCGGCTTGCGGAGCATCTACCTCCATAGGGTCCGAGTCAGCGCCGCGTCGAAGTTCGCCTCATCACGTCGCAAGGTCGCTTTTGAGTCGTACGTGATGGTTTGGCGCTGTCGTGCATGAAGACGCCCGGGCGGGACCGCGCAGCAATCCGACGCCGAGCCCGGGCGCAACATCCGCTGTTGTTGAGGCGGCGGTGAATGTGGTTGACCTCGAGCCGGTAGAAGTGCTCCTCGAGCTCACCTTCTCCGTGGTAGGCGATCATCTTCGGTTGACGCAATCGACTTCCTTCATGACTTGGTTCTGACGAAGTTCGAAGTCGCCTCGACCGAGGTGCCGACGCCGAAGCCATGGGCGATGCGCAAGCCGCTCACCGAGCTCAGACGCGCCACGCTTGTTGACGCGGAAAGTGTAGGCGATGGAGTACTTCATGCGCACCGCTTGGAGAGATGAAGACGAAGTCCGACGCCGGGCCATACCTCTTTACGGATCCGCTGGCAGTAGCCACCCAAAAGATTCGGCGTCGTCGGCCTGGCGGCCGCTCGACCTCGGTCCACTCCACATGAAGTCTCGCTAGAGCCTCGGGATTTTATGGCGCCCCCGGGGCGTAGGTGATGTCGGGTCCTATGAGCTCAATAGCCCACTTGGCCATGCGCGCCCAGAACTCGGGGCTACGGATGACCTCGCCAAGGGGAATTTGGAGACGACCTTGACCGGATGGGAGTCAAAGTAATGCCCGAGTTTGCGCGGTGATCAAGAATGCGTGATATGAGCTTTTCGAGCCGTGTGTAGCGGGTCTTGGTGTCAGTGAGGACTCTCACCGATGAAGTACACCGACGCTATACCTTGAGTGCATGCCCTTCCTCCGCCTCTCAACGACGAGCGGTGCTCACCACCTTCGAGGTGGCCAGATGTGCTGAGGATCGGTTCGCTGGTGGGGAGCAATTTAGTACGGGCGATTAGCAAGCGAGTTGCTTCAAATGAAGTCGAGAGCTTGCCGGGCTTCGCCGGTTCAGTAAAGCGCCCGACTTCTTCAGCAGCCTTGTAGAGTGGGAGGCTTCGCTCTCGAGAGCGGGCTATGAAACGACTTAGCACGGCTAGGCATCCCGTGAGCCGCTGCAATTCTGACGCTTTTTGATCGCCCCATATTCGCTATGGCGGCGATTTTTCGATTGGCCTCGATGCCACGTTCGGAAACGATGAAGCCAAGCAACTTCCCTCGAGGGACCCCCGGCGAAGACACACTTCTGATTGAGCTTGACTCCGAACTCTCGAGTTTAGCAAAGACCTTTTCAAGGTCGTGGATGAGCTTTTTCGAGCGCTTGCCTTGACAAACGATGTCGCCGACGATGCTTCAACGAAGCTTTCCGAGGAGCTCTTTGAAGACTTTTCGCATGCACCTCGAAGGTGGCGCCGGGCGCTTTTCAAACCGGCGGGCATTGTTACGCAATGTAATGCGCCAAACGGAGTGATGAAGGAGGTGGCAAGCTGGTCGAGCTCGCTCATCGCGATCCGTGGTAGCCGGAGTAGGCGCTGAAAAAACAGAGCGCCGCGACCCGAGGTGGAGTCAACAATTTGGTCAATGCGCCGCAAAGGAAACGGATCCTTTGGGCATGCCTTGTTGAGACCCGTAATCAACACACATTCTCCATTTCCCATTCTTCTTAACTAGTATAGGGTTGGCTATCCACTCGATGATACACCTCCTGATGAACCCGGGCGGCTAAGAGCTTATCTATCTCCCCGGCGCATTGCCCGGGCGCCGATCGTCGTCGAAACGCCTCACCGCTTCAATCGGCCGAGAGCCGGGTTTGATGTTCAAGGAGTGCTCGGGCGACTTCCCCTCCGTATGCCCGCATATCCGAGGCCCTCCACGCGAATACACGAGGTTTGCGCTGAGGAAGTCGACGAGCTCGCTTCCTATTTGGGGGTGAGCTCGGGCACCACTGAGGGTGCGCCCATCCTTGTCGATCGCGACCTCCTTTACGCCCTTTCGCTCGAAAATTCGCGGATCTTCTCGAGCTCTACGGATGAGCTCGTGTTGCCACCTTCTTCGAGTTCGACGGTTGAGCTCGTGCGCCTTCTTTGAGCTCGGGAGTCTTCGGCGCCGCCCGTGCCGCCATCCCGGGCAAAGATTCGCCGATTTCGGCCGCGCCGGGCGCATCGACGGGCGTGCAGCTCAAGTAACGCCGCGGCTCGAAGGTGGAGTCGACGGTGATGACCCCCTCGACCGGGATTTTGAGCTTGAGGTAGGTGTAGTGGGGACGGCCATGAACTTCGCGATAGCACGGCCGCCCCAACAGGCGTGGTAGGCGCTTTGAACGGGAGCACCTCGAACGTGAGGACCTCCTTTTGAAGTTGTCCGGTGCCAAGGTGACGGGAGGTCAATCCGTCCGAGCGGAGCACCGCTTCCCGCGGCACCACCCCGTGGATCGCCCGGCGACGGGCGGAGACGTGCCTTGGGGATGCCAAGGGCTTGGAGCGCGTGGATGTAGAGGAGGTTGAGGCCGCCGCCATCCATCAATACCTTCCCGAGGCGCATGGTGCCGGCGATGGATCGACGACGAGCGGGTACCTTCCCCGGTACGGGATGTGAGGATGATCGCCTTGTCGGCGGTGACGCCGAGCTCGACCACTTGAGGTACTTCGGGGTAGCCGGCTCGGTGAAGAGGACCTCGCGCGCGCGGAGCTTCGCCGGGCGCTTGGACTCAAGGCGGGTGGCCCCGCCGACGACGACGACTGACGCACCGCCCTCGATGTACATGTCGGCGCTGAACTCGCCGAGCCGGTTTCGCCTCTTGTCGCCGCCGCCTTTGTCGCCACCACGCAGCGCGCCCATCACGTGTTTCTTCATGAGACGGCAGCCCTTCATCTTGTGCTTGACCGCCCTCATGGTACGGCATGGCTCCTCGAAAGCATCTTGTCGGCGTTCTTTGGGGACGAAAGGCTTGCCACCCTTGCCGCCGCTTTGCGCTTTGTCCGCAACGGCTACGGTCGCCATCGCGTCGCCGCCGCCGGGCGCTTTGTTCTTCTTTGTTCTTCCTTCTCGGGGAGTTCGATCCCCCAGCCTTTCCTCGCTGCCGCCTTCGGGCTTGCCCTTGCCCGCAGATACGGAGACGGCGCCCTTTCCCTCGGCGCGTGACGTGGTGGCGAGGTCGAGGAGCTCCTTCACGGTTCGCTTCGGATGCCGAGCTCGTGGATCGGGTCTCGTGAAAAGTGCCGAAGGTGAAGCTGGGATAATCTCGAGTCGAGGCCTCCGAGAGGTTGCTGCAGCTTGAGAAGCGCCGATGTAGTCGCCAAGCAGTCCCTTCTTCGCTTGCAGCCGCAGTCCCACGCCGTGCTTGGGCCGGGCGGTGCCCTCGGAAGGTGCCGACGAAGACGCCGCGTTGTCCCTCCCAGCTTGCATGGTGCCCCTCGGAGGTGCTCGAGCCACGATCGCGCCGAATCCGCAAGGTAGAGTGGGAGGTTGCGATGATGAAATAGTCGCCGCCGGCACCTCCGCCCGACGCCAAGGCTGTAGTCCTCGAGCCATGTGGCGGGTCGGCTCCCCGCTTGTACTTCTGCACCGAGGTCGGATCTCGGAAGCGAGGGAACGGAGCGCCGTGGATGCGAGCCGGCCTTTAGGCCTCCTCGAGCTCGAGTCCGAGGGCCGCGCCCCGCTTTGGGAGACGGACTCGGGCGGCCGCGCTCTTGTCTTCTTGTCGCTTCGTGGCGGCCACCGCCGCTGTCAGAAGGCGAGGGCGCTTCTCATGGTCGCCGCGGTGGTACTTGTCGCCGCCCCCGGGACGACTTCCCCGCCGAGCCTCCGCGGCGCCGGGCGCGATGGTGTCCCGGGCGCCACGGCCCTCGCCGACTCGCCGTCGCCGCGTGGACCTCGGGTGGGAGGAAGCCTCGCAGCCCTCCAAAGAGCCGCGTTTGTGAGACGCAGCTTGCTTGTCGCCGACCGCCGCCTCCGCCAGAGCCTCTTGAGCTGCTCGTGTCCCGCGCCGGGTCCTGGGGCTCGGGCAACGACGCAGAGCAGCGCGCGGTGGCTGTGTTCTCGGGATGCTCTCCCGAACACGGCTGAGCTGCTCCGGCCCGTCCTGCTGATGATCGCGGACCTCGCGGGCTCGAGCTCGCTCGCGGATTGCCGCCTCCTCCCTCGCCGGGCGAGGAGGGCTTCGCGCTTTGGCCGCCGCGCTCGAGCTCGAGTTTTCCAAACAGCCTTGACGTGGTCGACAGCGGCCCACGCCGCGCCGCGCGCGAGTCCCGCGGGCGGGTGTTGGGAGGCGCCGCCGAGTGGACTTCTACCGCACCCTCGGGGTGACACATGTAGCACCGACGCTGGGGATCGCAATCCATGAGGCTCATCCCATCGAGGGCGAGCTCGAGCTCATGGACGCCGACCCGCCGCCTGCCGCCCCCTGAGAGTAGGGGCCCCGCTGCCCATTGGGGTACATCCCGGCGTAGGCCGCCGCGGAATTGCCGACCGACAGCCTTCACGGGGCGAGTTGTAGGACGACATTGGCGGAGAAGGTCACATCGCGAACGTAGCCTCGGCGTAGGCTCGCCCCCGTGATGTCGAAGAGCGTGTCCTTGATGAGGTCGAAGAAGCGGTCCGCGGGCGGCGCGGATGGGGCTAACCGACGCTGAGGTGGAGTTCCGCCCCATGCTCGCCGTGACGGAGCCGGCGGCGCCTGGAGGCGGCCGATGTCCTCACGCCGCATTGGGCGGGTGAAGACGGCCCGTGATGGACTCGCCTGCTCGGTGCCGAGAAGTCGATGGTGCCGAAGCGCATCGCCGGCGCCGCGCCGCCGCCGGGCGGAGTGGAAGAAGCCATCGGAGTGGAGAAACGCCACACTAGCGCTGCCCCCTACCGGGCGCTGCCAACCGCCGTGGTCTAATACCACCGCCACAAGAATGTCCGCCACGCGTGCCCAATGGCCTCAGCTCTAGAGACAATGACACAAGATTTATACTGTTCGGGGCAAATCGGGCTCCCTAGTCCAAAGGTGATCACTATCCGAGCTCAAATGCTCGCACCGGGCTAGTACAAGCAAGATCGAGAGAGGGGGAGGGGCTCCCAAGTCTCTATGATTGAGGCAAGTGCCAATATCGAATGTACGAAAAGGGTGCCGGGTGTTGAAATCTTGAACCTGCCTCAACGGGAGGGCTGCCTCCCTTTTATAGTCGCAAGGGGCGAGGCTCGAGAGCTCTCTCATCGAAGTTGAGGGCTTAAAGAAAGTGAAAATACATGTACAGAGTGTTGGATGCAAGAAAAGAGCTCTCCGTGAGTTTCCTCGCGCGACGAGCTTCCCGCGCAGCCCCGGTGCTTTGATGTCGAAATTGGTCGCCTCGCACGCTGGATTCGCGGTTTGGGCGGTGGTCGCGACGCGCCGCCCCTAATCGTAGTCGGAAGTCGCCTTCTCGGTATGGGATGCGCCATACCATGGATGGGGAGGTGTACCCTGCAGTGTTCCTCGCGGGCACAGCGGAGCTGTTGGAGTCGACGGGTATGGGCGGCGGGTCAATGACCTCTCCCCTCGTGGCTGCAGTTCTACGTGGGCTACAGCTACCGCCGTGAGAAGTTGAGCTTGTCGTGAGTTGTTGACCAACCTCTCGCACTGCAGCCTTCCTTGAGAAGGCAAAGGATGAGCTTCCGGCGTCGCCGCCGCGAGCTCACTAAGGGAGCTCGAGCGAAGTCGGAAAGAGGTCCCCGTGACGAGATCTTTCGGGTGCGGGTGCGAGAGCTCATTGGTGAGAGGGAAAGGGAGCTCGGCGAGGCGGGAAGGCGGGCTCCATCGGGGAGCTCGCGTGGGGGAGCTCGAGCCGAGCATTCCCTTCGCCCATGAGGAGCTCGGCCCACTGGCCGAGATCTCGGGTCCCGCTTGCTCGTCGTGATGGTTCGAGCTCGTGTACGGGTGTCCCAAATATTGATCCCCCACAAATATAAATATAATTCGATTTGAATAACAAGCAAATACTTTTGATATATATAGATTTTTATATCGATATACTCTCTCCTCTCAAAAATAAGTGCGATCTTATATCTGAGCAGCCAACCAATCTCAACTTTGACTAGGTTGAAGGAAACTAGTATCAACATTTGTATCTATGCTTATGGTAGGTGACGCTCTCATCGACATTGAGACGCCTGCGGTGATTTCGAACTTCAAGATCTCGCCGGTTTATTCTTTCGAAGGTGCCATAGGGGTAGCGCTTATGCACGGTGATTATAGGGGTTGAGTGTGCGCGGCGCAAGCGCGTGTTGAGCGTCTGTATTGTACTGTATAATCTCAACAAAAAAAAAAACTATGAAATATATGACGTGGCTGACTCTCAAAAACATGAGATCAAGATTTATTTTTGAGAAGAATGGAGAGCATTTGGAAAATGTGATGCAAAAAGATGTTGTGAACACTTGCATATATTTTTGTGATCACCGAGGTTGCTTTGCGCTGCTTTGGGATCAGCAACCACCGGGAGTAATCATGTGTGTGCATGAGGATGCAAAAGGAGAGGAGGCCTGAGCTCCATGCACTTCACAAAGTGAAAAGCAGCAAATTCAGTGGTCCACACCACAGACGACCGAAGGGGAATATCGCATCAATTTCAAGTGCATCCGATCCCTCTTCTACTGCGCCATCGCTGGAGGTCATAATGTTCTTCTCTCCTGGCTCTCAGATCAGCTAACACTCCTCTGTTTCTAAGACCCTATTGATTAAATACAGTCGTAGTGACTCCAGTACCACATTATATTGTAGGTGTACCAGTACACATTATATTGTAGTTGTAGCTGATCTAGAGTTCCAAATACAATGTGTAGCAAATTGAACCATCATTTCACAAAAATGAAATTTAATTTATCAACTATATTGAATCTTCTGTCAACAACAAGAAATCCTTGGTTGCACCTCTGCGTCGGTATTGGTTGTTTTCTGTTTATGTAATATTGAAACATGAGTTCTTTTTGCTAGGATGGTCCAGCTACAGTTGTTTTAGGTCTACCATCTTCGGCGCCGATAGAAGTGTATTGTTTGTATGTTCAAACTCTCTTCTTAATATAATGATATGCAAATGTTTTGCGTATTCAAGAAAAAAGTACTTTGTCGATACCATTCGATCGGTGTCCTTTCCATGAGGATGCAAAAGGAGAGCTCTGATGTGTCTACATACTTGCATGCATGGTGGAGGACAATAAGAAAAAGTATATGAAGATGCCATATATACACTTGCCACGTCCTAAATAGCGCTATAAAATACCTGCAGCAGCTAGAGAGAGGATGTGTGTCTTGTTGAGTGCTCGATGTCATAGTCGCACTTTGGCGCGCCGCACGTGTAATCATAATTATCACTGCAAGCAGTAGGGTTGGCAAATCCAATTTTCAATGTTGGGTTACAAACTTTGTGATGATTTAGATGTCTGGGGACTGATGATGATGATGATCTGAAGAAGCACACATTAGTTATGATGTGTGTGTTTTTCTAAATGGAAGCTGCTATATTTCTTTCACAAGAAAAAATAACCAACATTTCTTATAACGTATAAACCCTTGATCCTGATCCAAGGGTGGAATCTGTCATCAGCATCATCGTATGTACAAAGTGTTAGCTAGCACAGATTTATATATTTGTACCACAAATCACAACTAACAATTTTTTCTATGGAAAGACAATGACAAATTAAAGGTGTGTGTTCTCACAAATCACAACTAACACGCCGCAAGATTGAGTTGGATGATTTCTTTTCTACAGAGACATAGGAAAAGTGATAAACTATGTATGATCATCTTTGTGATGTGCATGTGCATGGTTTGCTACAATAATTTGCACCCTTAGACAAAACCCAAGTGTAGGGAGATCTGACACTGCATGCTCTACTGTGTGGAAATCTCATTGCAGCAAGCCAAGTGAAGCATAAAGCCCTACAATAAAAATATTCAGACAGAGGCAGATCTTGTAGGTGTGCCAGGGTGCACCAAAACCCACAAGAGGTTCATAATTAGATATTCTTGTACCTAGAATTAATAAGTTGTTATTATAGGAATATTAAAGAGGTAAAGAACCACGGCCCTTGTCATGGATGGCAAAAAGATCCATTTTTCTTTTTATACCTAAAGGGTGTGTTTGGCAGATATTCTAAAAGTGTTTTGGGATCATTTTTTCATTGAGAAATGTTTGTTTGATAAATCACTTCGAGAACCGTTCGACTAGCTTGATGGAATTTTTGAAAGTAAAGCTAAAATCAGAAGAAAAATTTTTTGGTTGTTTGACCATAGACTAGTACAAATACGAGAATCGGTTCAAAGTGATTATCCCCGAAACAATTCTCTCTTTGTGGCATTTGGCAACGATGATTTTAGTGATTTTTGTTTTTAGAATGCACCAAGTTAAAGTATGATATTTTTCCATCAACCACAACCCTGTTTATGTCTCTCAGTCCTACCATTCTCGTGACGGATAGCAAAACATAGATTCAAATAAGAAGTAGAGTGACGCTCAACTATACCTAATATTAAAGTATAGAAATTACTTTGGTTCACTACAAGATGACCACTGTGTTGAAGGCATACATGTATTTCTGAAAAGCAATATATGTGTTGGTGTAGTTTATACCAATGCATTTGCTATGCATTGTTAGAAGTGGTGCTGCAAGAGTCTATTGCGACACTTACATATACGCTTTCTATAGTTTGTTGTAACATATAGATTTGGACTGTTGTAGCACCTATATGCTTGGGCAAGGATTGAAGCATCTAATAAACATAATATAAATATTTGGAAATATTTAGGAGGTTTCATGTGGGACCAATTTTTATATATTTTTAGAGTAATTTTTCGGAAAATACTAGAGAAACCTTTCTTGGTGCTTCCAATACTTTTATCGACTAAGAAAAACTCAAAAGATTTTGTGAACAAATTTTTTAGAACTCTAGAAATGGTCTAAATTTAGTTGCTGCGTGTCAAGAAGACAAGGAAGGTTAATGATACGATGCCAAAATCTATCCGTCATGCATGGAGTTTTATGGTTCACTCATCTGCCTTTTCCTCTCCAAGATAAGAAACAACCCGCGCGGAAGATGCCTCAACCTTTCTTTAGCGTAGTAGTTTACTGCTCAAGTTCATGCTCGCCTATACGATTCAGTTCCTAGCTAGGAATAAAGCACCTTTGCGCTCAGCATCCATCATGGCATTTGCACTTCGATGCGTGTTCCTTCTGAATATAGAGATCGATCTTTTCTGTTATTTTTATGTAACCGTGATGCATGAAAGGTTTCAGCAGAGTAGTCTATATATGTTATGGTATACAACTGTCTATACGAATATAATATAATATAAATAATGTCATGGAAAAAAAACAGAAAAATAAAACATTATGCTGATCGCGCAATGCATACTGATTGTTGCACGCATGGATGTACTATACATGCTACGTACCAATAGTACATTATATTACCGAAAGCTAAAAGGAAACGTTTGCTTTATTACCTTGCTAGCTTTGGTCAAACAACATTATCATGATTTCTTTTAGAAAGCTACTCCTTTTCTCTGCAAAGGGTGTTCCTCCTATAAGTTATTATATATTGATTATTTTCGCTATTTAATTTTTAGCCAGCTAGCTTGGCATCTCATGACGTCCAATACTAACCTAATAAAAAGTTAGGGAAGTGGGGACTCCAATAGTTTTTAAAAAGAATATTAAACAAATGAGTTTTCATGTCGCTAAAGAACAAGCAGTGTATTTATTGAATTTTTCAACAAATTCCAATATCTTGCTCATAACTTTTTTTTTTCTTGTTTTTAAAAACTGAGTTCTACCTCTGCTTTTAAGAAAGCAACTTGCGCATAAAAATCAAAAGACAATTTTGTATTGGAACCTCTAAACTAGTTTTAAATCACCCAATCCATTTTATACGTTCTTTATCCATATCTACACTACTAATTCGCCAACATTTTTCTTCCTACGTTCACATAAAAACATCCCTGCTGAGAAGCTCCTCCCACATCCACCCCAAAAACTCTACCCAAGAAATCAACCTCATCAACACAAACTGTCTAGATCTATTATCAGCCTTCTCTCTTCTTACGATCCAACGGGCGACGTTAGGTTGTGTCAACTTCCACAGCCGTCTCCCTTGCTCATGGCCCCGCGCGCGCCCAAGAGGCTCGCATATCGCCAAGAACGACGGAGTTGGATCCCCTCCTCCTTTACATCGGTAGCTTCTTTTTTCTCCAAAAAAGGGAAAAATGGCAGCTACCGTGAAGCTCTCCGACTCCGCCGCCACACTCGCGGTCCGCGTCTGCCATGGAGGACGAGAGGAGCCCGCAGCCTCGCCGATCGGAGTTGTGGGCGCACGCTGGATGCCATGTCCGCCGCCCTATGGCTATATCTCAAAGATTTGGCCCGCGCACGCCGGCACGGCCCTAGAGATGTAAATTCCGCCCTGCCCAAACACGGCCCCCGCACGGTTTGATTCGCGCTCAGCCGCCCGGTGCCCACCGCAGCGCGCTGCTTGGGCTGACCGCAAGGGGCACGCGGGCCAGCACGGGTATGACCCGAAATTTGGTGACAGGTCCGATGGTGGCCCGTCACCACTGCCTACTAAGGGAGAGCCAACTATCGGCTACAAAAAAGAGAGCCCACCAACCTGCCTTCCCGTAACCCTAACTCCCAATCCCCAATCCACGCCCATAGTGCCGCGCAATTATTGTCGCCCTCACGGTCACGCGGGTCGCACGCCCGCGCCCATCCATCGCGCCGCCACCACCCGCCACCGCGCGCCACCACCGCAGTCCTTCCTCCTCCGTGATTGACGCCGCCGCAGCTGCTTGCCCTCTCACTCCCCTCCCGCCCTTCGACGCCCCGGCCGACGGCCCCATGGCTGACCCCTCCACGATGCAACCCGACCACCGTCCTGCTGCCGACAGCGACGGACACGCCCAGCCGCGAGCACGTTGAAGGCGAGCACACCGACCTCCTCGCCAGCGAAGCTCGCGACATCCAGCGCCCTCAGGCAAGCCGGGCGGCACCCCCGTTAGTTCCTGTCGGCTCCCCAGTCCCCACCTCTCTGTTTGTCGCATTCAACGTGCCTCGGCCGCCTCAGATTGCTTTTGGGCCCGTGCTTTTTGGGCCAGCACGACACAAAATCAGGCCCACAGGCCGTGCCCGGGCTGGACTCTGGGCATGGTGTACTATATCGTGCCCGTGCCTAGCACGGGCCCAAGCCGGGTCGGGTCGTGCCGGCCCGATGCTCAGCTATACTTGTGGCCCCTGCACGGGGCACCCGCGCGCTCTTCGGCCGGCATCCACCGGCCACGCCCATGCTAACACCGGTCACATCTCCGGCCGAGGCTGTCCCGTGCTAACACCGGTTGCATCACGTTCAAATGTGCATCTCGTGTGTGAGCGCGACTGCAAAAAGGTGCATCTCATGTTTCTTTCCTGCCTCATATCTGCTTGACTAGTATAATGTGTCATAGTTTCATTTAAGGAACGCATTGAAAAACAACCAGCCGACAAGATTTTTTTTTTGTTTTGTTTTTGTCTCAGCTACTACATCTCCAATAGATTTACATACCAGTATATTGACCCTTTTCAACAACCGCAAAACGCCAAAACATTGAGGTACCAAAAGATCGAGGCAGATTGAGATCAAAACCCACATATAAGGAAGCCAAAAGTATTTCATTGAGAGCAAGATTACAAGAGAAATTTCTAAATTTTGACCCGTCATTGGCGTTTCCCGCACAATATGACCCGGAATTCGTCGGCCTTTTGAAATATGACCGAATCGACTTGCTTTGAATATGACCATTTCGGATTTTTACTATTTCTAAAATTTCGGGCTTTATTTGCACTGTTTGGACGCGGGGAAAGATCCCTCTTCTTCTTCTTTCTTTCCCGCTGAACGGATTAACTTCATCTTTGCCAGAGCACCGCCGCCATGGCCGCCGCTGGCGCGGCGAAGGCGCGCATGACGCGCCCCCCGCTGCTAGAGCACCGGCGCCATGGCCGCCCGCGCATGGGCAAGCCGCACCGGGCGAAGGCAGGCGCCGCCGCCGGACGCTGAGGCCGCATCTCGCGGCGCGGGCGCGGCGCCCGGGCGGCGGGCGGCGCTTCAAGCGGCGTTTCGGCGGCGGGCGGCGGCCCGCAGGGGTCAGCTGTCCATGCCGCGCCGCCGCTCGCCGCGGCCGAGAAAAACTCCGTGGCGCGCGTGTTCGATGTCGATCCGCCGGCCAAAGAAACGGAAAGAAGAGGGCAATTGTGTCTTTTCTCGTGTCCAAACAAAGGCAAGATTTTTTCGAATTTTAGAAATTGGAGAAAATCCGCCATGGTCATATTTCAAAGCAATTGACGCGATCCGGGTCATATTTCAAAAGACCAACGAATTCCGGTCATATTATACGGGCATGCCAATGACAGATTAAATTTAGAAATTTTTCAGATTACAAGGGGTCGAGAAATGGGCTGTATCCTACATGGAAGGAGAAGAGAGAAGGGAGCCAGCGGTTGCTCAAACGCCTGCTCGAGCCGGCTAAGACCACCCGCAGCGGGTACTGGGAGCCGCACGCTACGCTCCCTCCAGTACCAAAAATCTGCTCCCTCCAGTACCAAAATAGCTGCAGCGGGGGACGCTAACACCTACGCTGAAGGAGCCGACCAGCTCTCGTTCGCTGTCTGTGGCGCGCGTGAAAAGTGATACTGGCAGGCGCACAGGGCCCGCGCGGTGCCACTCGCACGCCTGTGGGAGGGAGAAAAACTGAGGTGACGGCGGGTCCCACGTTTCAAGTAACTTAAAAAAAGCTATAACTCACAAACTAAAAACAAAATTAAAATCCGATTGCACCATTAAATTTGTTTCAAATAAATCCTTTAAAAAAAAGATCACACATGAATATATTTAGATAAAATTATAAATGGGTCCCACTGTTTGTAGTTGGGTGTAGTAGTAGGTATATAAAAGCAAGGATGAAAAGGGAGATATAAGATCAGAAAAGGATGAATCTTGACGAAGTAGATGATAGAGAAAATAATGTATGAATACGAAATACGGATACTCTAAAGTTGTGTGGCGCCTAGTATTGGCTAGTGCTCCCTACAATGCATTAAATGGCAGTGGGTGCCACCACCATCACCCGTGTGCTTGCAGCTGGCAGCCGGCGTTTTCCACTGCTCATGCTCTGAGGATGACAACTGCATATATAATTGTTTTGCCTAATCCTTTGCTTCAATGCAAGTATGTGCAAGACGCTCCACACCAAAAAAAAGGCATGAGACCAATGCAAACAAAGCATAAATAGTAAGCTGCAGCCAGGCTATAGATATACATGGAGGAATGGTCTAAGTGTTATATGAATCCCTAAACAACAATACATGGGTGTTTTAACTTAGGCAATGAGACAATACATGAGCTCACTACTCGAGTCACTGGCAAGGCCAGTAGCAAGGATACAAACATAATTCTGTAAGTATTAAGAACTTTCTGGTCATATGTCATAGACACAAGGAAAACTGAGATCTGATGTAGCCCCTGGGCAGTCGAATCTGTGGCTCTGGAAAGCGCTGCTTATTGTTCTTCCTTGCTCCACCTAAACCAGAAAGGAAGGCACATACCCCGTGCAACATGTCACCTGTGCAAAACATATTCTATAAGAAACAAATTTAAAAATAGAGCCTCTACCTACAGTGGAATGATGCAACCGAAGCTCATTCATTCTTGTCACCTGTGCAAAAATTATAAATAACTTACAATGCATAATCTACTACACATATATAGAGAACCACCACTAGGGAGTTCTCTCAACATACCCCTACGCCACCTCGGACAGACCCACCCCATCCACAAGAATTAATCGTAGGCATCGACGCCACGCCCAGCCATGTCCGCGGCTTCTTCCCCAACTCACTGACTTCCCACCCGCACCGCCATGACTTATGTGAATCTGATCATCTCCACCGAAAGGTGGCAACTATACATCTTCCTCTTCAAATCTAAGCTAATCAGAATCCAATATTCGGCTCCAAATAATCCCCCTCGGTCTTCTTCCTTCGATCGTAACAGCGCCGCACCTCACGACCATGACTCCGTGAGCGAGATATGGCGGCCGGCGCTCCGCCCAAAGAATAAATCTCCAAAGAAATTAGCGACCTGCCCTGCGACGGCGGCCACGCCGCCATGTATGATATGTGCTATTATGGGACCCCAAACAAGGTTTTTGTTATAATAGGATTCCTAACGTTTGCTTTACTTTTAATGACATCTAAAACAATTACACTTTGCAAAACATGACATTTGGTTCATTTTAATTCATTTGATAATATGAAATACATTTATTTTTCCATAATACATGTACTGCCCTTCCGGTTTACATGTCTATGCCGCTTTGCCCCGACATTTCATCCACATGACCCGACCGCCACCGCCCCATCATCCCTCCCCACGCCGCCGATCCTCCATGGATGCAGAGCCGCCGATGGACCTAGGGCGATCTCCATGGCCGCCGAGGGGAACAAGGGCATGGCGCCTACAAATGCGGTTGCTCCGGCCGCGGCTCCCCGATGGTGTCATGACCCAAAACGGAGGCCCATGGGGCAACCGCTTATGCTGAGCAGGGGAGTCGCCCTAGGGAGCCGCCGCCGCCGCCACAGCATGTCACCGCCATCATCCAATCTTTTCTAAAAATAAATATTACGGAATAAATATTTAGGAAAGAAATAGGTTGCTTTGTCAAGAGGTATTCCAATCTATAAGAACCTCCTAGATATTTCTTAGCGTGCAAGTCTCCCTCCCGACTATAAATACAAGGGGCGTGTAATCATTGGATCTTAATCAAGAAAAAAATTAAAGGGGTAACACCCAAAACAACTCGTCTCTCCAATCTCTCTCTCTCCCTCCCTAGCGCGCACACGCCGCCATATCAACGCTGCCGCCGCCGGGCGCCACCGCTTCACTGGGCCACGCTCGGCCGCTCCGCCGCCCCCCATCGCCGCCGGTAAAAATGTTCGTCATCTTCGCCGTCTTCTACCTCATCGTTCTTCATCACCGCGCCATCTACGCCATCACGCCGATCGCCTTCCCGGCTGGCCGCCCGCCCCCCATCGCCGCCGGTAGCCACGTGTCATGCCGCATCCAACCGGTTCATGACGGCCGGTATCCGAGACCGGACGATAACCACCACCGACAACTTCCGACCACCACCAACGCCAAGATCCGATGGACAGCCGAGAAGATCGCCGAGCCCAGACGGATCCGCGAGTGTGCTGATTTCGTGAGGGAAATCCAGCCAATTTCACCGCCTCCTAGAGAAGCTCGACCACCGCTACGACAACCACCAAGGACGACGCAAGCTTGGGCCGCCAAGAACGGACGACAACACCGCCCTCCACATCCACGACGAACCCGCTGGCCCACGCCAAAGAAGAACACCGCAGCACGCCGCCGCTACCCGACGTACGCCTCCGACGCCATCTCTCGCCATCGACGACGCCTGCGCCATGGGCGCACCGACGGGCGACGCCACTCCCACAGCGCCGCTCACGCCACCCCTCCAAGATCGATGATGCTACAATCAACAAGTACGCCTACCCCGGGGATGCCCCCGCTATCGTGGTCCGGATCGACGTAACAGAGGCCACCACCGACGCCCACTACCGCCGACGAAAAGCCTACCCAACTAGGCCAACGCCGTGGAGACTCCAGCAATGGTCCGTGATAAGTTCCGACAACACCAACAATGTCGCCTCGACACTAGGAACATCGGGAACGCCAACGCCACTATGGGCGACAAAGACGACGCCACCGACGCCGACATCGACGTCGCCGGCATCGACATCCCGACGATACCGCACCAAGGACATCAACGGCAACGATGCCCCTCCCAAGGGCGCCACCATCGACCACGACGCCCTCGACATCGCCATGCCTACCATCGACGACAAAGATGTCGCCCCACACGAAGCCGCCGCCAAAGGAGGGTACAACTACACCTCCCCCCGAAGCGCCAACAACATCGACGACGACGACGCTACCAAGGGCGCCATGATCGTCAACGACGCCCTCAAGGACGCCAGCGCAGATGATGACCCCTCCCATTGGCGCCAACGACGCACCACCTCGACGCCCTCGTCACCACCATGTCGACCACCAACAACATCGACTCCAAGGACAACGACTTCAACACCAAAGATCCCGAACATCAAGGGCGACATCCCTGACACCTATGCCAACGCCGAAACGCCGATGCCCCCAAGGGCGCCGCCAAACGTGATGACGCCCCTCCAAAGGGCGCCACCGCCGCCTCTCGGAGCCACGACACCAGCCCCTGCATCACCGCCCCACCGCACCGCCAACGCCAACACCGCAACCGTGACGTTCCCCCATGGGCGCCGCTACGTATGAGAACACCGACGCTTTCCCCAGCGCCATCGACGCGACGGTCGCTCGATCGACTTATAACGACAACAATCTGCTACACCTCGTTGGACATCCTCCCCGATATAAATAATGGTGGAGAACACCATCAGCAAGCTCCGTGATCCAAAGAAAGGCGACACCATCAAAGACCACTCCAAATGAAGATCGTACACCGCTTTCCAACCGATGAGAACAACACTCCTCTTTCTTTGGCTCCTCCGCATCACCAAGACGGCGCCACAGAGAATGGAGACACCGCACCATGGTGCCTCACCCGTGGTTTTGGGTCACCCATCAACGGAACACCAACAACCATCGCGCCGTCCGACTACTTTCGCTATGGCAGCCGGGACGACTCTAGAGCCAAACCAGCTTGGCTCCCATGTTCCTCAACGACATCTACGCCCAAAGCGACTTTACGCCAACAAGCCGTGGACTGCAATGCACCGAGACGCCCTACACAGGAGCATGGCGATCCACCTCGCCCAAGAGTTTGACGCCCATCTTCGCAAAGCCTCGACTTGTGAGCTTCACCGACAAATGACAAGAGGTACATGCCACCAACTTCAACCCCCCTACCTCGCCGACCCCGTCACAATCCCGAGGCTCTCGCCCACCTCAACTTGCTACATCAACGGATCACGAGCTACCCTACATAGTCGGAACCAACAAGCTCCGTGCAGAGCTCCGCTTGGACAACACTTGTAGTGATTGGCGCCCACCTTCCGACGACTTCGGCCTATTCGTGCCAATCTTCATGACAAGCAAATTTGTTGGAGGAGCCACCACATAGCTTCTTTTTTCATCGGTGACGTCTTCTTCTTCGACGACAACAATCACCACCTCACCGGCATCTTCGACAATCTCATGGGACAGAGAGAGCGGGCTTCCACCCATCGGATTAAAGGTTACCAACCTCATCTTCGCCCAGCTCATTCCCCTTCTACACGTGAATGCAACAATCTTTGGACCATGCTACTGATCACCCCATCAACAACGACATACCGTGCAGAACCACAGCGCGAGGACGCTACTGCTCGGAAAAGGGGAGAGAGATGTCATGACCCAAAACGGAGGCCCATGGGGCAACCGTCCTCGCTGAGCGGTGGGAGCCGCCCTAGGGCCGGCCGCCGCCACGCCGCATGTCACCGTCATCATCCAATCTTTTTCTAAAAAATAAATATTAGGAAATAAATATTTAGGAAAGAAATAGGTTGCTTTGTCAAGAGGTATTCCAATCTATAAGGAAACCTTCTAGATATTTCTTAGCGTGCAAGTCTCCCTCGACTATAAATACAAGGGGTAATCGGTTGGATCTTAATCAAGAAAAAATTAAAGGGGGTAACACCCAAAACAGCTCTTGTCTCTCCAGCTCTCTCCCTAATCCTAATCGCGCACGCGCCGCCACCATCAACGCTGCCGCCGCCTGCCCCGACGACGCTTGGCGCTGCCACGCTGCTGCTGCCGCCGTCCCCATCGCCGCGGCAGCTGTTCGTCATCTTCGCCGCCTTCTACCTCGCCGTTCTTCATCAGCCTGCGCCATCTACGCCATCACGCCACTGATCGCTTTCCCCAGCCTGCTGCCGCCGCCGGCAGCCACGTGTCATGCCGGAATCCAACTGGTTCATGACAGATGGGTTTAATGGCTTGGGACGATTAATTACATTGCCCATGACGTACCATTAGCATTTGCGTGCATGGGTACCTCTGGCCTTGTTGATTCACAAACTATCCTCAAGGCAGCGAGGTGTTGCTGGCTCTTGGTGCCCAGCATCTTGACGCAAGAATCACTAACGGCTACATGTAGAGACAAAAATATTCAATAAAATTCTAGTCAGTCAAACCCGCAAATTTATCGCCGACCGATCGACTAACCGTCTCAGGCGACGAGCATGGCGACGGCGAGGAGGGATGACGGTGTCGTTACTTCGGACAGCCTGCGATAGCGCCCACTGGAGCACACCGGCGGCCTCGGCGCAGCCGTCGGCCAGCACCATGACCTGCCTCCCGCCACTACCGTCCTTGTTCTTGCTGCCCACTTCCACCATCAGCTCGCCGTTGCCATTGATGTAGCACCCTCCTGTTGCTGCGCTTCCGGCCGCCTTGCGGCTGCTGTCAATGCTGCGGGGAGATTGGAGGGCGAGGACGCGTAGGACGCCCGTTGCACCCTAATCCTCCTCACCCGCGTCGCCGCCTAGCGACCGCACAAACGCCGCCGCCGGCAGCCTCCTACCCATTGTTATTGCTGCCCGGCCGATGCCCAGCAAGGACACGAACTATAGTTCTACACTTCTACTACCAGCAATGGTCATGGCCAGCTATGCTGTAGCCAGAAGTAGCCACGACCAGGCAAGACGGCGAGGGGGCCAATCAGGCCATGAGTGCCCAACAGACCCCTAAATGGCGCACAAACAGACCTGAGGGCAAAACGTCCATTTAGGCCAAAATACAGGTATTGGAGATGTATTTTGATATTAAAATGACCAAATGTCATGTTTTGCAAAGTGTAATTGTTTCGTGGTGTCATTAGAGCAAAGTAAATGTTAGAAGTCTCATAATACCAAAGCACCATGTTTGAAGTCCCATAATAGCAAATATCTCGCATAAGCAACCCCAACAACTCGTGCCCTGACTAGCAACGGACCCGCCCCTACTTGGCAAAATAAAAATGCTCAGGCCGCCATGCTCGAGTGAGAATCCTCTACCCAGATTAGGCTGCCATGCGCAGGCAAAGTCCCTACGGCTTGCTGGTCGCAATGCGTAGGTGAGGACCGAGGGACGGTGGGTCTACGGATGGTGGTGATGGTGCTGGCCATGCGCCGCCATGCGCTGAGTGAGAATTCAGTAGGAGCTGGATCGCTACCATTGATCTTCTTCCTAGCAAATGAGATGGTCACAATCATAACAGTAGTAGCGGGAGAAGCAGAAACTTAACATGGTATCAAAGCCGGGGTCTCGAGTTGAATCCTGGTTAGCGCAATTAAAATAAAAATAATTGTTGTTCACTTCTATTCCACGTCTGAGGCTCGCCCGTCACTGAGATCTCTCGTCGGAGCCTCGACGTGAGGTGGAGTGTTGGAATATAAAGTGAATTTCTCACCTCTCCCCATCAGGTTAAGCTTTTGAGTTGAACTGGTTAGTGCATGCAACTTAACAAACAGCACAAGTTGACTGTAACACCTGTAGAATTACGAAGCATCAATAGCACAAAAAAAAAAAAAAATGGCCTGCTTCGTAGATCAGCACTAACTGAAGCACTCGTCCTGCTTGGACATAGAAGCTGTTTCAGTTCACCTGCAAATAGAAGCATACACCATATTGCTTGGACACGATGGCATCTTAGAAGAAACAGACGAACAATGTGATCCCAGTAGCAATGAACAATGCTCATCTCTACCACATATGCATATCTTGATTCCCAATCTTTTAGTCTCTGATGTGCAGACCGGTAGGAGCGACTGGCAGGGTCTCTGAGTGACCACCGACGACCGGCCGCTCCCTTCACAAGAGAGTCATGAGAGCTAGGAGGAGGGGGCGGGACGTTCCCGCCTGTGCGCGGGCCGCCGGGCGAGCATGCGAGGGGGCCGGGGCCCCTAGCACCGGCCGACACCGCCGAGCGTGGGGGCTAACCCTGTGTCCCGTCGTCGTCCCGGCGGCGTGTGGCTTGCCGCTGGGTGGTCGGGGTGGCCGCGGCGGGCGGGCAGATGGGGCGTGCTTCTTGCGGTGTGGGCGGGTGGCGTCCGGCGTAGCCGCGGGCGGCGGTAGTGGAAGAGTGGGTAAAAGCGTGGCGCTGAGAGGCGGCATCGGGAGAGCGAGGAGGTGGTCTCTGCAACCCTAAATCAATAAATTTTTGTACCTTCTTTTTTTTCATGTATTTTTCAAATCAAGAAAAAATAAAAATTTATGTCGCTTATTTTAAGTTATTCTAATCTCGTACATATAAATTTTTTTAATTATTCGTCAATTCTGGAATTTGGATTTATTTTATCGATGCAAATTGGATTTAGATAGAAGGATACATTCTTTTTATTTTAGATCAAAGAAACATTTCTTCTGTCTAAAATAAAAGAATTTTGCTAATTTATTTATTGTTATATCTAATTTATAGAATTGATATATCATTTGTGGCGATGGAGGCGGACTGATAGTAGATGATGAGGTTTGATCCCGCATTTTATCCCTAGGATGTGAGTGACTGAGAGAAAGAACAGGTTACAATAGATCTCGAGTCATTCTATTCAAATGTTACTTAGCTTTGGGGTGTATTTTGTTGGGTGTAATTAGAAAAGATTAGAAGAGATAATGACCGTGGTGGACAGTTTATTGTGTGCCTATAGGAAAGTTTTTTTGGTGCATTATTATGTAGCAGAGAAGTAGAGATTTTTGTGGAGCATGAAGGAGACGCGGAGGTCTGATCTGGGATTATTTTTTTTCTCTATGTGGGAGCATGGGTGGCGCGGAGGATGGAGTTCCATGGAGGCAGGAGGCCACGACTGGCTTATGGCTGAGGGAGCTGGCCACCACGCGTGGACGCCCGGCGGCCGCGGCGTCAGGCTGCGACTCTTTATCGATTCCGTAGCCTGTAGCCACCGCAGTGCCATGTCGTGGCTGCCAGTGTCGTCGTGTTCTTCCTGTGGTCCAACGCCATGGGAAGCTACGGCGCCCTCGGCGTCCCTCCTGCATTCTGCTTATTTCTTTCTCCACCTTGTTCTCTTTGGGATTCTGGAATATGGTTGTTAATTGGGAGTTTGGTGTTCCCAGCAAACCATATGTTTGATGGTCAAGGGAGTAGCAGAGACGTGTTTGGTGGTGGGATTCTCCATCCATGGTAATGGATTGGGCAGCAGGGTTGCTGTAGCGTGAAGAACGGAGGAGGGAGATGCATGAGGAATAGAGAGAGCATCACTATTAACGAAATGATTTTGCGTGACTCAAAAATTTTTCCGTGGCGGGCGTTGAATTTGCCCGCCACGGTTGATGGCCCGATTAATCATGGCGGGCGTTTTTTTTTTTTATGCGGACGGACAATTTTGCCCGCCACATAAAATCGATTTCTTGTGGCGGGGCGTATTAAAAGGTTCGCCACAAAAATACAAGCATTTACGGTGGTGGACAGGTTATAGAGGCCCCGCCATGGAAAATGCTTCAAGCCCACGGGCGAAGCCCAAACCCCTTCCTATCGGGCCATATATATTCAGCACTTCTAGGGTTTCGATCTCAACTCTCATTCCAAACCCCCGGTTTCGATCTCAACTCTCATTCCAAACCCCTCCCCCCTCTCCCTCTTCGTCCGACTCTCCCCTCCCTCTCTCTCAAAGAGCTCGCCGCACCGAAAGCACCAAATCTCCCCGCCTCGATGAACAGGCACAAGAGCCGGCTCAAGCGCACGGCGCCGCGGCTTGCCCCGGTGCTCGAGCCGGGCTACCGGGTGGGAGGCCACTGCGGGACGGCGCCGGAGATCCGGCCGACCACGCTGTGGGCGGCTCGATCCGCTGGCGGATCCGCCGCGGCGCGGCGGCTCGATCCGCCGGGCGGATCCGGGCGGGCGATTCGGGCGGGCGCGACATCGATCCACGGCGACCGGCGCAAACGACGCTATCCGCGGTAATGACACATGGAGACGGGGCGGCGTCTCCTTCTCTTCGCCGCGGCGCTGCATATCCGGCGGGCGGGCGTGGGCCGGCTCAATTCCTCCCCGGCCGCCACGGAAGCCGCGGGCGCCGCCTCCTCGCACTCCGACGCCACTTTCCTCCGCCACGCGAGGGCAAGGGCTCTTACGGTGGATCAAAGGCCCCGTGGCGGCGGATCTAGCGGTTCCAGCGCCCGCAGCGGATCCGCGATTCGTGCGGCCCGCGCGGATCGAGCCAGCAGCGTACTTCCCGGCGACGCGGCGTCAAGGCCCAGATCTAGGCCCGCACCGGTTGGGTCTGGGTCCAGGTTTGAGCTTTTTTTGTTGTTTTGCTGGATTAACCGGGAAAAGTTGGATTTACCATGACCTCAAGAGGGTGACGGGTACCCTTGCCGCCACCTGAAATAAAAATGCCCGCCTCCAAAAAAAGAAATTCAGTACTAGTGGGTGCTCGTAGTAGTAGGTACAACTATGGTATTAGGCATCAAACATCGCAGAGATAAAAGACATGTCGTAAATTTAATGAAATTCTTCAGTTCCGCTGCCGGGTTATGATTTCTTTTTGACCACTCGTCTTAAGATTAATCTAGAGATGGCTGTAAAGAAAAATATCTGTCAAGCACTGTAGTTTAGGGGATAGCCTGAACTTCCATCTAAATTTCATTCTGAAAGTTTACCTTGTGGCATATTTATTTATTATTTCACCGGATGTTACACATACAGTCTGCCATAACGGCTCGTGTTCAAGAATCAATTGCAAACAGTACCGTGTCAAGTCTGAAGCAGGCAATCATCTGTTAAGTGCATGTGTGCTAGCCTGCCACTCTTGATCACATATATGCATTTATTGCTTGATCATGAGCAAGGCATTATGCCTGTGCATTTATTGTGGGATTATCAGAGCTGCATATCCCGGCTCCAAAATGGCATGTTAGGTGTCCACTTTGGCGAAATAACCTGCCTGATCCAGGAAAGTTCATTGCTTGAGGTTTTGGGTCATCGACATTAGCTTCCCAGTGTCAGTTCAAATGAAGATGAGCAAGCAAGTGAAATGGCCTTGTCAAAGACTTGCCACTCGTAGATACTTTCTGCATTTCCGTTTCCGGTTTTGCTTCTCATACTTCTCTTGTCGATATGTGTGTCACGACGTCTATCAGTTGATGTGGTGCCAATATCATCTGCGTTGCACATTACAATTGTTCATGGTTGTACTTTATATTATTGGTTCCCTTTTTCCTAATCGGCTGGTTTGTTTCAGACGGCGGTGCCTTCGTCCCTGGAGACTTGTCGATCACTCCAAGCACTAATACCAGCGCTATTTAGCTACAGGTTAACAGGGTGTTTGATTTCTCACGGCGCAATGGCAAAGGCCTTTGGTTGGGGGGCTCGCACCCAGGGTTTAAAGCCTGGGTGCGACACTTTATCCTGGATTTATTTCAGGATTTTCCGGCCGCGCCAATATTAAGTGGTAGGCGACGTCCCGTCGATAGCGAGGCGCCGGTGGTGACTTCTCGAACTTCAAGATTTGCCATCTCAGTCCTTCGAAGGTGCTCATAGGGGTAGGGTTTGCGTACGTGTGTTCATAGGGGTGAGTGTGCGTGCGTGTTGAGCGTCTGCGTTGTACTGTGTAATCTCAAAAAAAAAAAGAATTGACTTATTACTTCAACGATGCAGACACTAATAAACACACACAAAACTCGCTCTAAAAAATACAAGCATGTAAAACTTTACCCCTATGAGCATCTTCGAAGATTGGGTAGATAAATCATTGAGATTGACAAAATCACCAAACGCCTTGCTGTTCACAAAAACGTCGCCTACCACTAAAAGCGCAATGTTGTTAAATACCAGAAAAAAATTGCTTCTAAGAGAGTTGACACTAGGACCTAAGGTTCTACTGACGCCACTACAAGAAACATGGCTCTATACATGACGAGTCACCGGTGACCTTCTAAGAAAGCATCGTGCTGTAATCTGTGACGGTTTTTACATGAGTTGATAGAAGGCCCTACTCTGTGACGGTTTGTATATTAGCTAATAGAAATTCCAAAATCCAGGACCATATCTTGTCTTCACATCTGCGTTCACCCCACATGTCTCCACCGGTCTACCCTTCCGCAGCCAACTCTTTTCCCGTCACCCCACATGTCTCCACCGTGTCGTGCCAGCTTTGGAGGAGGATTCCGCCATTGAGGGAGGAGGCGAGAGTCGCCGGAGGTGCACCGAGAAGGATTCCACCATTGAGGGAGGAGGTCGCGCCGCCGACGACGCCGAGGCGGCTGGCTGCGTGGAGACCTGGAGGCGGCACGAGGCTGCGGTACGTGGGAGGCCGAGAGGCCGCATCTTCGGGAAGGGAAAGCGCCTACGTGGCGGACCGGAGAGAGGCGGTTACGGACGAGGAGGGATGACAGCTACGCTGAGGGAGGCGGAGTGGAGGTTACTCGTGGGCTCGCGATGACGCTGTGGCGGGCCGGGTCGGGCTGGGGCCTGGGCAAGTGAGGAGAGAAAGGGATAAGGTAGGGATGGGGAGGCCGTAAGGAGTGTAGCTGGAGACTTGGAGGCTTGTTAAGGTTACAGAGTGTGCCTTTTAGCGGCCACCTTATTCGACCGCCCGTGCCCGTGCCGTGCCACGGGCCAGCCAACACATGCATGCCGTCACCGGCCGTGCCGCCTTGGGCCGGCTAAAAAACCTCGGGCCCACGAGCTATGTCGACGGGCCATTGGCTGTGTGGCCATATATACTCCCACCGCATAGGCTGGCTCGGCTCTCCCTTTGCATGACCGACACGCCAGATGTGGACCTCACCTAGAATGGCAACGGGTACAAGCCCACTGGGTTTTGCCATCCTAAACCCGTGCTCGTGACTACAAATTATGCCCGTTAAAAACCCATGACCCATCACGTGTTCAAATACACACCCAAACCCAAGCCCGCTCAGGTCACGTGTACCTATCGGGTCGCCTGCAAATGTTTCCATCTCAACCGCAGTGGATGTCAAACGGGTACCGACCTTCACTATTTTATAAGTGCAAAGAACTTCTATCCTCCGTGATAGGGACACAAGGTGGTGCTATTGCACAACAACCTGCCTCTATATTTTTTTTAGCAACGCAACCTCTCTAGGTACACACCATGGGCTGAAGTGGGTTGGTTGTTTATCAATTTGTTCTAAGCCCACTAGAAGCGTGATGTTCCGCAGGTTGATGTTGGGTTGGGCTAAATGATAATACATGCTTGCCTCAAACGCGCTTCAAAGATCGGGTTCGCGAGTTGGAAAGGGCGTCCGCCGGATGACCTTTCCAATATGTTCAACATGACCCGACGCTGCCTCGGGCGCTCCGATTGGGGTCACGCGGGCTGGACCGCCGATGGAGTCGAGGAAGGCGGTGACGGATGTAGCCGTGGGGGCAGTCGCGGTCACCACAAGTGTGGTGATTTCCTCCGTGTTGAGCCCTGGAGGGGTCGTGAAGTTCCCAGACAGCCCACAACCGGGCCCTTTGGTGGTCCGCCAGAGCCCCGATCGGCGGTGGGCCCGCCAAAGACCTCGGGCGCAGTCCCGTGAGGGCGGACGCCGATGTTGAAGCTCTCCACCCGACGACGCATCGACCTCGACGCCACAACATCCGTGGAAGTTGAGCTAGACCAAACGCCAGCGCGGCGAGGCTCCATCTGCAAGCCGTTCGGGAGATCTAGATGGACACGTGATGAGGGAGGCCTCGAGCTCATCAAACATTTGGGTCCACCCGAGCGTTGGCTCAGACCCACAAACGCTCGAGCTGAGCGAAAGGAGGTGTGCCGGGTTGCCCACCTCCATGGATGGTTTGGTGCCACTCCCACCGGGAAAGGCCGAGGTTGACGGGCTGAACATAGGATCCGCCCCGACGAAAGAAGGGAGGCACTCAAAGAACACGGCCGCCCCTATGGCGTCCCGGCCCACCGACATTATTGTCGAGACACAACGGGTCTTGAGCACCGAAAGTGAAGGCTCCTCAACACAATGTCGAGGCTCATGTGCACCGCCGCGTGGAAGGGTGCTATGGGTGGGAGGTGATGTCGATGCCATGCCAGCTCACCCGGTGCCTCGTGGCCGAGGCGCGATGAGGCAAGACCGGTGGAAAAATCGGACAATGACGTGATCCCCTCGCCAGCTTGAAATAGAGCCCGACAAGGGATGGTGGCACAATGACGATGAGGGTTGGGTGAGGCACCCACGCCCGCACCTACGCCTAAAACGAGTGAAACCGTCAAGTCATTTAGCCAGGGGGCGACGGCAAAGGGGAGGCCCCCCCAGACCGTGCCCGCGATGATGACGGCGGCGCCACCGTGCACCGTAGCTTAAGGCCAGCGGGCGCGGGTCGGGCCGCTGTTGTAGACACGCCACGACAAAGTCGTTTCGCCGAGCCTCATCGCGTTTAACCCTAGTCGAGGAAGAGGACGACCGCAGAGCTGATGGAGTTCGTGGAACGCCACCGATGACGACGCACTCGGCGCCGCCACACTTAGGGGCCGGTTGGATCCAAAGATTCGGGCATCCAAATATTGGGCAAGGATTTATGAGGAGGGCTGAAGCGCCGGTGAAGGTTTCCCAAGGTCGTATCCGGTGTCGGTGCAAAACCCTCCGCGGCCACCCACAAAGCCCGGGCGTGGTGGCAACAAATGGATGGGGGAGGAGCATGGTCCCAGCCTTGCAGCAGACGCACGGCCTTCCGGAGCCGATGTGAGGGCCACCGGGCCGTGGGCGACGAGGTGGACTCACGGATCCGGCCGCAAGATCAGCCGGATCCGCCCCTCGCGGGCGGCAGAAGGGAGCGGCGTGCTGGGCGGTAACACGCCGCGAACCGGCCTCACCGCACGACAGGGAAGAAGGGAGCCGAGGAGGCCGAACATGGGCTGTCGAGAGGAGGGTGGGCGCTAGGGCCGAGGTGGCCACCTGGCGCTAGCGATGGCGCCAGGCGTTTCCACCGGGGCAACCGTCGCCCCGCCAGCGCCTCCCCCTGCTCGGTCCCCTCCACCGCCGCATATACTTGTTATATCACTTTTTTTCTCGACGGCCATTCACCCGCTTTTTCATTAAGAGGGAGTCGAAACTCTAAGCAAACAAATACAAGCGATGTCAAGCAGACGCCGAAAAGCCGGAAACAAACGGAACTAAAGTAAACTAAAAGAAGCAGAAAGAAACGCCAAACGACGAAAAACGAGCAAAGACCGAGAACCCGGCGAACGGCCTAACCTACCAAACCAAATCCGGTTTCGCCTATTACATTTGGAAACCATGCCGCGACCAATAGCAACTACAAAGCAAGAGTAACAATGCTCGCACCCAGCCCGGGCCGTCCGCATCCGAACGAACTGCATCAACCAAGGACGCAATCGTCCATCGCCGAAGTTGTTGAACACCCGGGCGTTCCAAACTTCAAACTACCCACGAGACCAAAGAAGAAGAAGGTGTCGAACACCCACGGCACTCCTTATCTAGACGTCGCCTTTGTCGTAACCACCATTCCTCAAGAATGTCCATCTCCCGTTGCGGCACCAAACTTTGCATGCCAACCGGAGACAACAAAGAAGAACCGCAGCCGCCCGGGTGACAACGCAGCCGAGGAATAGGTGGGCGCATCGCCTCCCCACATCCTGTCCGCACAGCGCCAGCACGCATCGCCGTCCCCGTAAGCCATGCTCGTATCTCCCTCTCGCCGTCCCACAGCCGCGGTGTAGAACTAGCCAGAAGAAAAAGCGCACCCGGTCCGGCCCCGTGCGCCCGAGCTCCAGCCGGGAGCGCGACACGCGGCGCCATAGAAGAATGCACGATAAGCCGACGACGCTGAGTAGACACCATTAGTCGACCACTTCCACACGAATCTGTCCCAAGACGAGAGGTTGTAGCTCGACATCACGAACCAAACGCCCGGACCCGCAGAACCGACAAATCACCGCCGGCGAGGAGCCCCTGGTGATGTCATCGACCAAGAGTTTAGGCTGCCGGCGCTTGTCCGACGGTCTTCTTCTTGCCAAATAAGGCCTGAAAAGTTCAAGAAGTCACGAGAGACGGCCGACCGGCAACCAGAATCCAACCACATTTGTCTTGATGCCCCATCTCCAAGAGAGACGAGATGCTTGCCTTGGCCATTGCCTCGACCATCTTGTCATTGCATGCGGCGGCCGCCCATGGAGCATCCTCGGGTTGGTCCTTGCTTGCCATTCCCACCTTAATCTCAGGGCTAAGCCAAAGAGATGCAGATCGAGGAGACCTGTAGTCCACCGATATCGGTCGACGTGCATTAATCGGCCAAGCCAATTTGCACTTGCCCCCGTGGTCGTCGAGGTTGGGACTGATGAAGGCTCGTAGGTAGCCATCAACCCGTCCCAATGGCCCGAGAAAGGCAACAAGAGATGGCCATATGTGTGAGGATCGATGAGAGCGTCACCTTGGCAAGCCGCACACGTCCAGCTTGGGTGAGGAGGTCGGCTTTCCACGCTGGTATCGCTTGCTGCGACGCGTCGACCAAAGCCTTGCCCTCCTCCGCCCCGCGAAGCCGGACGAAAGTGGCACCCCTGTAACAGCGGCGAGGAACGGTGCCAGACACACCCGAACACCGCAATACCTGTTGGATGACCTCGTCGGAGCACCTTATCGGGCGACAAAGACATTTGTCGGGTTAGTCACAAGCCCGATGCTCCGGCAAAGAGATTGAGGATTTCGTGACACGTGCAAGATCGGCAAAGAAGCGGCCCGACCAAAGAAGCACCGCATCATCGGCGTAAAAAGTGACGCTCTGTGACGGATGACATGTCCCTAAGCGGCGAGCACCGCCGCTGCGTGTCCGCCGCCCGAACAAGGCGTTAAGCACCTCCATGCGGATGACAAACAAAGATTGGGGAGATGGGGTCCCCCTGTCGTAAACCTCTCGCATGCGCGATTCTCCGACCAACCCGACCATTAACCAAGACGCGAGTGCTTGCCGTGGACAACACCATGGCCAACCAATTTGTCCACCTGCGTGGGAATCCAATGTAGGAAAGTACCTCCGTAAGAAAAGGCCAAGCGGCCGAATCAAACGCCTTGCTAATATCAATCTTGATGAGCATGGAAGAGTGTCCATTGACATGCACCCACCGGCATGCAAGTTGGACGGCCCTCAAATTATCGCGGATGGACCTCCCTTGATGAACGCCGCTACGGTTAGCAGCCACAATCTCACCAAGCCGAGGTGCGAGCCTCCTTGCCGTGCACTTGGTGAAAATCTTGCTGAAACTATGTATCAAGCTTATGGGCCTGTAATCCTTGAGGCTCGTCGGATCAGGGCGCTTCTTGAGCAAAGACCATGAGAGCATCGTTGAGCAAGTTTAGACTCCTGGCGTCCAGCGACCATAGTGCGTGGAAAGCCGCGACGACGTCCGGCCCAACCACCTCCCAAGCGACCTTGTAGAACAACCCGGTGAAACCATCCGGGCCTGGGGCACGATCGACGGAGCTCCTTGATCAAGGCCCAAATCTCTTCGGAGTAAAGCATGAATCGATTCCCGAGATTTAGGCGTGGCATCAGATCGTCTAAAGCAACGGTATGAGTCCCGGCGAAAGGCATCCCGAAGATGTTGTTGTAGTATTCGTAGGCCACCTCTTGCTTCTCACCCTCATCGAGAGACGGAAACCCCGTCGTTGTAGTATGGCAGCAATGAAATTCTTCCCCGCTTCTATGACAAGCCCGCAGTGAAAGAACCTCGTGTTCGCGTCACCTTCGCCAAGGTAGCGAATTCTAGAACGGGTGCGCGCAATGGTCCTTGAGAGAGAAGCCAAGCCCAACGCCCTTCCCTTCAAATTTCGGCACGCAGGATGCGTTCGGGCTCGAGCAGTCCTCCCCGTCTGCGTCTCCGCATCAAGGCGGCGATTACTTCTCTCGCACCAAACGCTTGTAGTCGAATGCTCCCGATCGACCAGAACTCCAGTGTCTTCAAAGCCTTTGCCGTGCGCTGAAGCTTGATATCCGTGCGCCTACACGCCCAACCTCGCCCGGCACTTCCCCGCTCCCTGGCCTCGACCACCACCTCCATGAACCCTGGCATGCGAGGCCAGAAAGCTTCAAACTTGAATCTCGGTGGCGCCTCGCCGAAGTGGACAAATTGAGCGTAAGAGGCGATGATCCGAGGCATCCGACGACAAGGCCCTCAGGTGGTGGTCCGGGAAGTGACCCAACCACCCCGCCAAGGCAAAGGCTCTGTCGAGCTTTTCCGAGTCGGACGAGATCTCTCATTGCTCCAAGTGTATAGCCGGCCATGGAGGTACAACTCATCAACAGCCATGGCATTTAAAGTCCGCCGGAACCGACGCATAGACGCCAGATTGAGTCTGTCATTGTTCTTATCACTTGCCTGATAGATTAAATTGAAATCTCCCTGCACAGCGGAAGATACCGTGTGTGGCCCGCCGCACGGACGCCAGAAACTCATCAAGGAACTCCTGCTTCAGTGCTCTGTGCCGGGCCGTACCACGGTGCACAACGACCACGGCTCACCCATCCCATCCACCGGCAACAGTCAATGGTGACCGAGAAACGTCGGCAACATCTACCCGTAACAGCCTCAGGAGATGCGCCGACCGGCCGACAACGATCCCACCCGACGCACCACAAGAAGGCAAGTACACATAGTCAAATGCCGATCCCATTAGATCACGAGCCCAAGTTACGAGAGAGTACATCGACCTTGGTTTCGACGAGGCACACGATAGCGGCGTTCTCGAAAGTGACAAACTCACGCCGCATCACGAGGACGCACGCGTGTTGACACCACGCACGTTCCAAAGGAATAAATGGTTAGCTAACATGGTAAACCAATGTGCGACCGTTAACAACACACCCTATGCCGGGTCACCGCGGCGCGACGCTTCTTCCCACGGAGGAGGAAGTTCTCCATGCCCTCCCCTATTCACGTCGGCAAGTGGACCCGTGAATGCTACACAGAGTTCTTCGAAGGACACGGCGTCCTCGTGGGCAGCCTCCACCTGCATGCCAATCTTCTTTAGCAAAGACTCTCCCCGGCTTGATCTTCCGGCTTGAGGCGAGTGGAGCCACTCTTGGCCGCCAGTCTCGCGCTTCTCTTGGGCATACTAAGCGGCTCCCGAGGCTTAGTCTTCCGTAGTGTTGGCGTCGAGAGGATGGGAGGCTGCAGCGGCCTGGTGAAGGAGGCCACGAATTCATCCACGAAAGGCCAGGAAGGCGAACGGCTCAGTGGAGACAGACGCGTCGACCTGCATGGGAGGTGACAGACCCGGGCCGACCCATCGTCCGCCACGCCAACACCGACCGCAGCGACATCGTCTCCGTATGCACATCTGGGGCAGCCAAAAGGCCCAAGAAGCTCACGAGTCAACTCCGCCCGTACCACCGCCCCCCGGTTGCCGAAAGCCACCTTCGTCCGGCCCACGAGCCACCACCAAAAGCGGCCTGGTTGAAGAAATCCCAACTCCGTTATCCACATGCAGCCCGCACCGGGCTCCCACAGGCGCTGGGCGGTGCGGTACTCATCCCTGCATGCAGCAGGTGAGGCGCGACCAAAGATGAAACGGTTTACGAAACCGGTATGGGAGCCCCCGATTACCCAGCTGGAGAGCATGGGCGAGGCTAGGGCGTGACGCGACCCCAACCGCCCCGACAGGTGTCGTACTCCTCCGTCCCCTAAATAGATGTCATTCTCGCTTCCCGAGAAGTCAACGTTTTTCAAATCGGCAATTATATATTAAAATATATAAATATTTATGCTAAGTAATTAGTATCATTGAAAAGATCTTTACGTCTAGTTTTTTAATAAATTTATCCGAGATATAAATGTTGCACGTATTTTATACAAACCTAGTCAAAGTTGAGAAAATTTGACCGCACGCACCCCCCAAAAACGACATCTAAAAAGGGACGGAGGGAGTAGGCCGTAGGCGCTGACCTTTGGGCTCACTGCGTCGCGGGGACCCCGGACGACCGACAGAGGCGATGAGGTCTTTCTCCGGATCTCCGGGCGTGGGCGGGCACGCGTGCATCTCCCACCTGTCCCTCCCGGCCGCACCGGCTGGCCGCATGCACACGCTAGCCGAGACACGACCCGGCACTTTGAGGCAGCGCGCGCCCGCCACGCCACGGCGCCCTAAGGCATGAACGGTTGCGGACTCACAGTAGCCGTTACCTCGATCTTCGAGATTTCCTCGGCGCCCCCTGGCTTCCCGGTGGGCCCATGCGCCGGCCGCCGGATGGCAGGGGCACGGATCGCCCGATGCGCGAGAGAAGCACGGCGCCGCCGCCACGAGCCAACACGGTGGTGGCGCTGGGTCGGAGTCGATGGAGCTCCCGCCGCCGCCGCCGTTCGCCGCGCGGTGACGGGCCATGCCCCCGCCGCCCTCCCTCCCGGTGGCTAAAACACCGCCATTGTCACCATCGCCACGGAGAGCCCGGAGGTGGAGTAGACCAGCCTGGATCGCAATCACCCCCGGCCTTTGACTGGTAGCGAGGGCCCGTGAAGAGACTGCGGCGAATCACGGGTTGGGGATGAGCTCTGAATCGGATCATTTCTTCCGCGCAAGGATGAAGCTCGGTGGGAGGCACCACGCCCGTGATCTAAGAGCTCCCGATCGCCCCTGGGAGCGTGTCACGAAGTCGGTGAGGCCAATGCCGCAAAGAACACGAACCGTGAGGTAGGCCCTCATGACCGCATGTCCGGCGCGCGGGAAGTCGACGAGAGCAACGATGACCCGACCAGCTCCCCGCCGAAAGCAAGCGAGGTGCCGCCATGGTCACGATGAGGTGCAAGAAAGCGCGCCCCGGCCGCGACGCAAGAATGCGCCGGCGTCCGCTGCACTTCGAATCGACAATGAAGTCCTCCGCTCATGCAAATAACGCCGACGTCAGCGTTAATGATCCGGCGCTCGGCGCATAGGTAGATGGGGTGGAAAGACGAAGGGAATTTTCTTCGCCGCGCGCCGCCGAACGTGCGTTCAAGCGCAGTTCCAGGCCCCTCCGCCGCTCGATGTTCCGCGGCGCGGCACGATGACGAAGTGGTGCGGGTGGCGGGAGGGATGCTTTATCGCTCATCGGCGCCGATCCCCACGCGCCTCCCGGCAGGCAGCAGTGGGAGGGGAGGCGGAGGAGGCGTGGAGCCGCGGCCCCTCCCGGGCGAGGAGGAGGGCCGCAGGCATCTCGGCATAGGGCGGCCTGCGACCGCCTGAGGAGAAACCAATGGAGCCGTGCCACGGAGCCCCGGGCGATGTCGGTCTCAGTAAGCCACCACGAACATCTCGCCCAACGACGGAGTGCGGCGACGCTTGCCACCCACCCGCAGCGGCACACACCCGACCAGTGGGTTCTCCTCATGGCAGCGCAGTAACGGGAGAAGGCGGCGGCACAAAAGACTCACGTGTCCTGACGGGCGCTTGAAACACATACCGACGAGATCCGCCCGGCACGGCCGAGGGCGGTCGCGGTGGTGACGGACCTTTCCTGCCCGGCGACTGCAGACCTGGAAGAACCCGTCCGCATCCGGCCCCGCCGCTCTCGCGGGTCGCGCCCGTTAGCGAAGACCGAAAGGGCCGAGCGCGGGTCGGTCGACGGCGTGGGGGGATTGGCCGATGCAGCCGCCATGAAACCGTACGGTCTGCGGCGGGCGCGGCGAAAGCGCTTGAAGACGCCGGACGCTTTGAGTTGTCCGCCACCTCCCTACCCTTGCGAAAGGAGGCGGCTTTTAGTGGCGAGGCAACGCCGGAGAGCTCGCCGTCGAGTCGGGTGAGGGATACGCCGCACCACCGTAGTCCAGAAAGGGAGCCCTTCGCCGAACGCCTCCGCCACCTCGCCCGCCCGGAGCGGCGGGAAGAGGCCCTCAGCCATGGAGGAGGGAGGGGAAGCAGTGCGCCGCGGTAGTGGTCGACGGTGCCGATGGGCAGCACCGGGCGGCTGGGACGGTGGGCGCCGGGGCCGGAGTGGCCACCGGCGAGCTGGCGAGGAGAGCTAGAGAGGAGAGCTCTCTAGCGTGAGTGGCGTCCCTCGGATATCTCTCTCTCAACCAGGAGGACACCTGCGCGAGGCTGCCGCGTTCGCGAGGCTCTGGGTGCCGTTCTGCAGGAGGCCACTTGTTATATCACGATGGTGTATAAGCTGCTTAATCCTTTCCCTTTCTATTCGGTTCAATTTTGTTATACGTTGATTTTGCGCAGGAATTATGATACTATAATAAAGTACAAGGAGATAAGAGGATGTTTTGCGCAGCAGATAGCACGCATCAGTTGGTTCCCATCATCATCTCACTATAATACTCGACCCAATGATAACTTCCTACGGTGAACAACTAGGAGAAGAAACCATTGCCCAACGTAGAGGGAGCCTGTGATGCTAACTTGTTCCATACTTGTTATATCACGATGGTGTATAAGCTTAATCCTTTCCCTTTATGTTCGGTTCAGTTTTGCTATATACTCCTATTTATAAGAGGACTATGTTTCGAGTGGTAATCATCCGGTACCAGCAAGTCGGACCCGTGCACTGTGCGACTACCAACACGATTTCTCGGCAGCAGCGTGGCCCACGCAGAGAGAGCTATAGATGTACAACGGGCGTGCGCCCGCCCGCGCCCGATCGGACCGGGCCGGCACGGCACGGGTCGGGCCACGTCGGGCCGCGAATTACGGCGGGCGTGCCACCACGGGCTACGGGCGAGCCTGCGCCCACAGCACGCCCGAGGTGCGGGCGTGCCACCGGGTGGCACGATGGCGCTGCTGCTGCGCCGCCTCTGCCCGCCCCGCCCGCGAAGCCTCCAGCGCTGGCCGCCGCCGCCTCTGCGGCGCCGCCCGCGGCAGGGTGTGCGGCCGGCAGCCATGTCGATCTGGGCAGCTGGCCGCCGTCGAGCACGCCTCCGCGATGGCCGCCAGAGCAGAGGGAGGATGCGGTGCCGGGACAACTCGGTGGTCGGTCGCCTGATCCCCTTTCCCAGCCAAAATCGCAGCCAACTCGGTGGCGGCGCCGCGACTCCACGGACGGACGGGGCTCTTCGATTTGTTTATATTAATCCTAAATTCAAAATCCTACTTTCTAAACTATTGAGAATTTGGGCGATGAGCCCAAAAGCAAAAGTGTAGATCTGGTTGAATTGAGAAATTTTTGTTCTTGGAGATTTTCAACTTCTATTCAAATTTTGGGAGATTTTTGAAGAAGAAGAGAGGAAGACGCACTAGTACATTTAAAAGAAACAGCTGTACCTGTACCTGGCACCTACGTGCTTGCTTGCCTGTTCATCGCCGTCCAGCATTTTTGACAGAATTTTTAGCAGGCCTCTCACTCTTGCTAGCAGGCCGCTGCCTCACCTCAAAAAAGAAAAAAAAAAAAGGCCGCTGCCGGGCGTCCACCGGGCCATATTTCCCACGGGCGGACCAGTCCGTGCAGCGGGCGGCGACGACCCATGGCCCGTCCGCCAACGGGCCATGCCGCCCGTGGCCCGCACACACACGGACGGGCGTGCCACGGACCGGGCCAAAAAAGGCCGGGCCCGCGGACCGGCCAAAATTAACGGGCCAAATGTACATCTTTATTGACAGCCTCCCAATGAGGTGTGATAGGAGAATGAAGGAACTGACAAACTTTGTTGTCTGAGTAAGAAATGTGACTACGGGTCAAGGTTAAATATTGCAAAAGCTCCCACACTATACTCCTGTATCTTGTGGAATCTTTAGGACCTAAAGACTGTCCACTTGTGATTGATAGCTTTTGTGATAATGATAGGGTTGTACTTACTAATTTGCAACAGCTTATATTGATTGTATGCAGTAGATCGGTCATTGGCATACCTTTCTTGTGTGAGAAGGAGTTCCCCATGTGCTCTCTTTACTTCAAAGAAACGCCGCCACACGATGAGGAACTCCTAACCCATCAAGAAATTTGCGCACCCACATAACCTCTGTTGTTTTATCATTTTCCATGAACTTAATTATATTTTTTGCTTATGTGCTAGACCAGGAGAGAGTAGCTTTGCTTCCTTGCATTCCAAGAGATCAGATTAGCACTAAGACTTTAGATATTTATGTAAAAGCCAAATTCTCAATTCCTCATCTGAAAGAACTAGTTTCCCTGCCAACCCCAAGGTATTGGATGAAATCCATGTCCATGCATGAGACTAAAAATATGAGCTCTAGCTACTTACTTACTGAACTAAAAATATGATCTTGTAGTATGAGTTAGGCATTTCGAAATCAATCTGGAAGTTCCGTATGAAAAAATAATAAATTTGCATTCTATATATTTGGATCTGTAGGGGTTGTTAGCAGTTGTCTGCTGATGTTCGTGCACACTACCATGGGTTTGGAACCGGATGCCCAGTTGCCAGAGGCTCCACAAGCTATCCCTCTTCATGTTCAACCTCGAAATGCTGCTGGGGTGGCAACTCCGTTACCTGCTGTGATCTTCGGTTTCATTTTGGTGATTCTGCTGGGGTGGCAACCATGACTTGTTCTTATTTATAGGTTTCTGCTCTTTTCATCGAAGACCGATATATATACAAATATTATATGTGGGGTTTAGCAAGATGATGCATTGTCCTTATCCATTAGAAAGTTAAATTAATAAGAACATATATGTAATTGTCTTGTTATCAATATAAGCTCTTAGAGGAAATCAATGTTGATTTTGCATTTGTTGACACCCAAAAATGGCGTGGTCTAAGTCATGGTAATTCCAGACTTAGCCAATTCTATGAAGGGCTAAGTCACCGCAAATTTCCGGACTTAGCCAAATTTTCGAAGGAGATCAAAAGGGGCTTTAAAAAGTGACCGGACACAGCGACCGGACCGTCCGCTCATTCTTCGCGGCGTCCGTCGAGAATCCGTCCGGCGTCCGGTCGGCGGGTGCGAGGGACTCGATTCCGGGGCTTCTTGGAAGTCGGCGGACGGGCGCCCGGTCGATTCGTCGTCCGGTCGTGGAGTCCAGTCGAATCAGGCGTTTGGGGCGTTTTCGATTATCGGAAATCGGCCGGGCCTTTTGCGACCGAGCGTCGGTGGACCGCCTAGTTCCAAATCCGGTCACCCCGCGGTCGTGTCCGTACAAGATCTGAACCGATTTGTTTCCAATGCGTGTTTAGGTCGGTTTTTGAGGCTTGAAACGTCCAAGGGCGGTTTCCTAAAAAGGATAAGACCACCCTCCTCTATATAATAAAAAGGTTCATGGCGATTTGATCCCATCTACATCCAATCGACAAAATCAATCTACTACGTCTTGCTTGTAGGTCATCCTCTCTACTACCATGTTATTCGTCGGCGTTCTCCATCCGAACTTGGCGCCGGTGCTCTAAGCGGCCTTGCCAGTCCTAGGGCAACCCTCACGTCGTCCTCCCGGCGGGTCTTCCCGAGGTGCGTTGAAGGTTCTTCCAACCATCACCGAGCTCTACATCGGCCCTAGCCCGATCATGCCGCGGTGCTTGCCGCTTCATGGTCGTCGCGACCTTCGTTGGCGTCAAGGCCCTCCCCGTTGTGTTGGTGCGAAGCCCCTAGCTTTGTGTCAACAAAGATTTCAATTATGTCTATACTTTAGGCTGCCAAAGCAAGCCAGCTAATAACAAAAAAAGCTTTGGTCGCTCCGTCGCGGGCGGCGAAAACCTAACCGCCGCCACCCCTCCCCCACGGCCTCTCCCGCCCCGGCGCCCGCCACCGGAGCGGGCTGCGGCATCCCGCGCAGCTCGTGGTGAATGGCGGCGTGGCCTGGACCCCTCCTCCTCTCGGATCGGAAGCGGGCGCGCCGCCGCCCGAAGATGGCTCGCCGGGCGCCGCGTTTTTCCGGCGCGCGTGAAGCGGGCGGCTCGGGAATCCGCGGCGCCGGCGGCTAGCGGCAGCCTTGCTAGGGCGCCTTGGTAAGGAAAGTGGCGGTGGGCGTAGGAGCATCGCGGCAGCGGCTGCAGCGCCACACGAGCAGCCCCCAGCGGCGGCTACTGTGGTCGGCGTGGGCGTCGGCCCGGCGGCAGTAGCGTTGTCGAGCGCCTGAGGAAGGGTAGGCGTGGTCCGTGTGGCGGCCCGGCCCGGTGGGCTGGGGCCAATGTCGTTACTGTTCGGAGACGGCCCCTTGCGTGCAGCGTTCTTGGCGGCGTGGCGGCACAGGTGAGTGCGGGCAAAGGGGCGTCTCGGTGCAGGGCGACGGGTGTCCCGGCAAGATGGTGGCGCCTCATGTTCTCCACCTGCTTTCGGCGACTTTTCTGGTGTGCGCCACCTTGGTGGGTGGGGGGGGCTGGCAGTGCGTGATGGTGGTGCCATGGTGGTGCCTCGATGCTGTGCCGGGGTTCTCCCGGTGAATGCCCGTCTGCGGGAGGCGGTAGGCGCGGGTTTACGCCACGACCATGACGGTGCGGCGATTATGGTGCGGTGCGGGCGCCCCCGCCAATGTCGGTGGCAATGGTGGCGGCGCCCTTGGGGGCATCGTTTTTTTCCACGCTAGGGGGCACCGTTGAAGGCTTCCGTGTCATTGCGGCATGGGGTCTCGGGGTGAAAACCCGGTCCTCTTTGGGCGTGCGGCAGCGGCACCATTGGCGTCGTGCCCTTCTTGGAGCGCGCCGCATCTAGAGACCTGTTTTTGGCTTGTGGCGGTGGTGGCGGTCGGTTTGGTGGTGTTGCACTGTGCGTTGCGGCTTGTGGTGCGTGGTTCGTGTTGATGGGGGGGCGCAGAGGACCTAGGATCTTTGGAGGACTTAAGTTGGCGCTCATGGTCAAGGTGATCTTGGTGACGGCTGGGCGGAGGTGATGCTCTTAGCGGTTTTCAGATATCCGAGTTCAAGGTAGTGGAGTTGTGATGGTGGGTGGGCGAGGCCCCCACGTTGAGTAGCTTGGATCGTGGTGTTCAACGCCGCCGTGATGGGTGTTCTTGACGCAAAAGGCTGGAGTAGGGGAATCGGCGATCGTGGGCGTGTGGGCTTGAGGCGGATAGTCCCTTGGAGGTGTCCAAGCAGCTACTTGGGCGTGCAGCGGGCTGCGCCTTTTGGCGTGGCACATCGTCGGCAACAGTATAATTCTCGTCGGTCTGCTTTCGGCTCCTTTTTTCTGTGTTACTTGTTGTGTTTGTTGTGTTTTTTCTTTTAAGTGGTGGTTCTTTGCTGGGGGTGCCCCTGCCGGCGCCCCAATCCGACCGGTGGTGTTGATGGAAGCTCGTGTTGATGGCCCAATCCAACCGAGTGGCATTCATGGTTCTCTTTTCTTCCATCCACCTCGTTGTTAGTTGAGTTGTCTTAGTGGAAGTTGTGGCGTCTTTGTGGTGTAAGTCGAGTTGACATGGTACCTAGGTGTGCGGGTGTAGTAGGGTACCCTCCTCTATTGTATGGTTTTCCTGGCCCGGTTTCCAGTAAAAAAACTGGGCTGACACTTGCCTTTTCTTTTATTCGTCTAATAGAAATCACGGCAAAGCTTTTGCCGTCCTTTTCGAAAAAAAGGAAATCTATGTTCAATAGCCTCCTGGTTTTGTCAAGAAGGTAAGTGAACTCTACAAGCTCAGAAAGGATCTGTACGGCCTGCATCAGGCTCCAAGAGTTTGGAATCAGAAGCTGGATGAGAGTTATGGATTTCAGAAGTGCCCATCAGATCATGCATTCATGCCATCTATGTCAGAGCAAATATTGGTAACCAATTGGTAGAAGTTTGTTGATGACCTTGTGATCACAGGAACCAGCAGTAACATCATTCAACATCGCAAAGAGAAAATGGCTCATCTGTTCAAGATGACTGATTAGGACTGCTGCACTACTATATGGGTTTCGATGTAAAACAGCAGGAGGTGAGGATCTCAATCAGTCAAGGAGATTATGCAAAAAAGGGTCTTGGAAGTGGCAGGGATGAGTAACTGCAATCCATCACAGGTGGCTATGGAACCAAAGCTCAAACTGTCCAAGCAGAGCTCAAGTCCAATTGTTCATGCAATAATGTACAGAAGTCTGATTGAAAGCCTCAATTAGGGTTAATAGCCTCAAATATGGTTAATACCTGGCCTGACCTTGATTTCACTGTTCGCTATGTAAGAAGATTCATCATTCATGGATGAGCCCCATGCGGATCACCTGTAGCAGTGAAGCGTTTCCTGAGATACATTGCTGGGACAAGGGGATATGGGGCTGTTCTATGCAAAAGGAAGAAAACAGCAGCCTGGATTACTGGGTTTCAGTGATAGTGATCTAGCAGGCGATCTGGACAGTAGGAACAGCACTACTGGGATTCTTTTTTTTCCTGGGAGGTAGTGAAATCAGCTGGCAGTCTGTTAAATACAAGGTTGTGGCCTTGTCAAGTTGTGATGCTGAATATACTGATGCTCAACAGCAGCCAGTCAAGGAGTATGGCTCTCTCGGTTGTTGTCGGAAATTCGTCAGTCCAGTATCAGCAGGCAGTGTTGAGGATGGACAAGAAGTATGCAATCTCTTTGACAAAGAATCCGGTACATGCGTCATGACAGGAGCAAGCCGGCCTATAGATTGTCGGTTCCATTTGATCCGTGACTATGCAAGCAATGGCCAGATTGAGGAGAGCTTTATTAGAACTGATGAGAAATGTGCGCCACAGTTGTTCAAAAATCATCGTCAAAGAACACAACCCATTACGGTTTTAGAACATCATAGATCAGTCCGAAGCCCACATAGCCGAACCCAAGCCCATTATTTGTGACGGGAATAACCGTCATTGATTGAATAGCGTATCACAGTGACGATGTATCGCGATACCTGTTACTTTCTTCATGGTCTGTTCGCTTGCTGGTTGTGTGATTCTGTCAGTTGAACTTAGTTCGAGGAGGTCTTTTGCTGATGAATTCAGCTAGATAGTTGTTAAGGTCTTTTCTCGGCACTGTCTGCCAAAGTCTTTTGCTACTTCTTGTAATTCCCAAAATGCTTTGTATTTCCGTCCATGCAATGGAAATGGGTAATCCCGGTTGGAAAAAGAAAAAGCGTATCACAGTGACGTGGATGCTGACATGGATGCTAACATCACAACCAGTTAACACATGTTTAGCACATTATTAGTGCACAATATTTATCACAAGATACACCAATCATACAAGGGAATTTATGTATTCATATACTAATAATGGTTTGATGTATACAATCAAACATTACATAGGATTTCCATTTTCTACTACAGCAGCTAACTAAATTTTCTTGGACATGTCTGCAATGCAGGAAGCTTCGTTGCCCTGACAGAGCGGATCCTCTGGATCAGTTCATTTTACGTCGGCATGACTCTGTCTTGTATTGGAATTACCTGCATCCCTCAATCGATAGTTGCTGAGGTCACGAATGACTGCGTATCTGGCGTTAGAGAGTACAATGTCTTCTATTTCGTGTGCTTTGCAGCTGTCATGTCAGCCCTTCTTCAGTCCCTGCTGGTGATATGCGCCATGTTCATCTGCGGCAGCAAGAAGAATATCAATGAACTCTCGGCAGTGAGCAGACAGTGGTGTCGCCGTCTAGTCTTTTCATCCACTATTTTCATGCTATTGACCTCCTTGTGCGTCTTCTGGATCATGAACAGCGTAATATTCTTGAGGGTTGCATTGTTCCATTGCCTTGGATCCAGCAGGTATGCGATGATCACCATTGACGCTGTAGCTGGGATTGTTGTCTTGGTCTTCTCTTTGGTGAGCTCTTTCATATCAATGTATGGACCTTAGCCAGTCTGTTTGCGCTGGACCAGTTCACAGTGGTTATTTGTCTGGAATCATTCTATACCTGCTTTCCTAGTCCTGCCTGCGTGCAGAGAAAATAAATGTGTAGTCTTTGATCGGTGTCATGGTCACAGTTTGAAACAAATGCGAGCTTTTTAATATATCTATGTTATCATCTTTAAGCTTTATCTGTTTGCTTGCTTTTGAGTCATTTATTTTGCCTATCCCTTGTTGGTGCAAATTGATGTATCTTGATATTCCTTTATATCTGGTTTGGCATTTGGTATACCAGGCCTGAGTGCTATTCACTCATATGTATATCAATGAATTCCCAACGTTGTAATAGAATGCTGGTTTGGAGTCTTCATCAAGGTTTAAACTCATAAGAGAAATCGGATGCTGTAAGAAACTAAGAGAGAGTTTTGATCCTTTTTATGTGAAAAAAATTATGTCCTAAAGCAGATGGACAATTTCTTCTCCTCCTCCTCAGTAGGTGCTTTACGTGGCCTCTTAACTGTTTCTGAGTAGTAGTCTTTTTTCTGGAGATCTTGTTCACTCAAATAGCTGTGCCATCACCATCAAATTTACAAGCATCTTCGATGATAACAGTTTTCTTCGTGCAAATGTTTATGGCCTGACTGCTGCTTCTGAAAAGTTTGCTTTTGTCACTTGGCTGCAGAACTTTGACACCTCTGAGATGACTGGATCCTAGCAGTTGATTTTAATTTGTATAGATCCTTGCGGGACAGAAATAAACCTGGAGGTAATTTGGGGGAGACGGAAATGTTTAATGATCTTATTTTGGATATGGACCTTGCTGAAGTGCTTTTTAGTGGCAAGAGATTTACTTGGAGCAACTTGCAGTTGGACCTTCTTTTAGTGAAACTAGATTGGGTTTTCACCTCCTCCACTTAGGCTCTATCTTTTCCACCTACTTCAGCGCAGCCTCTTTCAAGACCAGTTTCAGATCACATCCCCTTTGTAATTAATATTGGAACTAAAATTCCCAAGGTACCCACTTTCAAATTCGAAGATTACTGGAATGAGCATAGGGATTTCTTACAGATAATTGATCTCCATTGGAATAGGACTCCATATTATGTTGATGCTGCTAAAACCCTATTATATAGGTTTAAACAAGTTAGAGCTTGTAACACCCCAACCTTTTAACTAATCTTAATGAGAAATCATGAGGTTGATAATCATTAATTAATGTAAAGCTAAAATCAAGTAAATTAATTTTTATCTCGTGATACGGACCAACGAACTAGATTATAGTCTAGATAAAGATTATATGAGTGACGTGCTTGACAAGGTTAACAATAAAAATAAAAATACATTACAATATTATCACAGACATATATGTATATAAGAAATCTCTTGGTGTATGGCAAGCACCACATAAAAATAAACTTCTTATACAACAATGTTGTGTTTAGTTTTCCCTACTCATAGAAATGAAGCTAATGGCTAGCCATATGCCGCTAAGCATAACTTAGCTTTTGTTTTTTGCCGTCGGACCCAATAATATTATTCCACATAGCTCACTGAGGTACCTGGACTGACCAGAGCCAACCAACACCTCTAGCTTTTGTGACTCATCATCCGACTAAATTACCATCGACCAAATATAATTTTACTTTTGCAAGCTCTCTGGCAATATCCTCATTTCACAAATCACACAAAGGGCCACATGGATCCATAGCACAGCTTTGCAACACAGCATGGGCAGCCATGCCCTTCTAGAAACCGGCCAACTAATCCAATAGTCCCGGCTCAATAGCACAGTGCACTGCCTTGACCAGGCTGAAGTCAAGATAAATATCAACACCAGGGATGCACCGATTGTGGAGAAGTAGTACTACGGTAGTGAGAAGTAGTACCACAGTAGAGGAAGGGGAGATAAAAGAGGGGAGCCTGGAGGAAGCCTCACGCCCTCACCATTTCCATAGATAATGTAGAGCATTTCGTGAGAGGGACCAAGGCAAATAAAGTCATTCGTCATGGAAAAAAATCCAAAGACATCTAACCAGCCACCCTTGTCCAATTTCTTTGCCATTGCCAAATCAGAGAGCACAAACCATGAAAATGAGAAGTTGTTGTATGCTGAAAATAGAGGAGCGAGCTGACCTGAGGCATGGATGGCGGCACCTGCGAGAACGACCACCACCGTAGCTGTGAGCTCGTGGCCTTGGTCGAGCACATCATACATAAAAGGTGATGATTTCATTTTCTCACCACGAGCACTACATTTTAGTTTAAGTATACACACAGGCATCTGGGTTCTAGACACATCATCACCCATAAGCATCGTGACCCAATCTCAGTAGCACACCATCACAGCAGCCCCAACTTAGCTAGACACAATAGAAGAGAGATGGCTTTGCTGAGAAGGAGATGACAGGCTTGGTACTCACCTTCCTCACCTCAACACAGCCGACGTTGGTCTGCGCCACCACACGACCGTAGGCCAGGGGCCGTGAACCTGAGTGCCGCACACTGCGTGCACCTCAGCAGCCATAGCATTGGAGCTAGGTTTCCAAAATAAAGGTCGCCAAGATGCCAAATCGAAGGGGAAAAATAGCTAGGAAGCAACTAGAGTTGTTGGAGATTTAATCTGGAGTACCAATCGGTGAGGCAATCCAGCCATGGATGTGGACTTGGTGCTGCCACCTTGGGCGCCATGGCTGCAGAAGGGGAAAGAGAAGCAGAGAGAGAGAGAGAGAGAGAGAGAGGAAGCAGAAGGCTTGGGAGCAGGAGTGCGTGTGTGCTGGTATGGTAGTGGCAGTAGTACTACAGGGTCAGCAGCAGGTGTGTTTGTCCACTTTGGGTTGAAAGCGTACTAGTACTAACTAGTACACGTATACTAGTACGTATAGAGCAAGGTATAGTTCTTGGTAAGTGTTACTCACGTGTGGTCAAAGATAGCTTATAAGAACAGTAATTGAATCTAGTGTTCAACTAATTTACCATGAGCAATACTCCTATGCTTTTATAACACACACACAAAAAAAGATTTAGACTGATGAAGTATTGTGACCGTAAGATAAGACACATGGCCACGTAGATGTAATATATAAATTCACGTCTATTAGATTTTTGCTAAATGCCAATATATAATAAATATTACAATGGCAGGATGTGAGCTAAAAATAGCGAAGGACATTCGGAATATACAGATGGATTCACGGTGACATAGCGACGTTTCAAGACAGAGGCAAGTCATGTAGATGATAATACATGGATTTTTATAAAATAAACCTATTTCCAAAATACTTGCATCAAACTCTATTTTCTAAACTAAATTGAATGGATCATGATGATGATGATGATGATGATGATGATGGGTAACAATTGATTGATGATAGATGAGTACTCGGTGTAGAGAGAGCTCATGGAATGTGATGATGAATTTGGGTGGGTTGAGCTCCCTCTACATATGACTATGAAAATATAAGGACTCACCCCCTATCTCTCATTGTGTGGGTCGTATAGACCGTGTCGGCAAGTGAATCCGGTTGGGCCGGGCCGAGTCTGGTACCCATGAATGTTGTTATATACTCCCTATGGTATGTCAGGAGAGGGTTGGGGCGATGAAGTCCCCAATCAGCTATCGATGAAGTACAACCAGGCGCCTATATTAGCGCACGTGTGTAGATGTGGATGTATATAATATACGGAAGTGGGGAAAGTCACGGTATCTTGATCATGAGTCACACCAAAGGAAGTGTGATGGAAAATTGGTCAGGGTAATCATGGGTAAAGTGACACAAACCTGCGCTTGGGGTTAAATCATGAATTCATGTCATGTCTCCTAGTTTGGAGGCTACGGGAGCCTATAGGAGGTTCTTTCTCGCTATATGGGTGATAATAGATTTTTTAACTTATTTTCTAAAATGTGAACCTTTTTGATAAATGATCTATGGTGGAGAATAATATGACAAATGGATAGGAATGCATTTCATTGATATTATATGCTTGCTGAGTACTTTTGTACTCACTCTTGTTAACTCTCCCCCTTCAGATGAAAAGAGATATGAGATATGCCAAGCTCATGATCGAAAAGGAAGTCACAGGAGAAACACATAATTTATAGTGAAATGTGAAGAGTTATGAGTATTCTTGTTTTAGGTAATATTTATTATATGCGTTTCCCCTTAGTTGTAACAAATTTTTGTAAGGTACTAACTATTATTCTGTTGCAACACTTGATTAGGGTCATTACTCGAAGACGTTGGGTAAAAATCCGTAAACCGGCATTTTTACCTTGGTAGTGAAAAAATGCGGGGCGTTACAGAGCTGCATTGAGAAATTGGAGTAAAGAAACTTTCTTCCACTCGTGAACTCATGTACAACAGTAATTGGGTGCTCCTTCTTCTAGATGGTCTTGAGGACTAAAGGTCAAAAGTCATATAGCAAATCTTATCAACTAATCCAGAATTAATTCCGGACTTAGTAAAGCGACTCTCAGCCTTGGTCTTCCATATCACTTGGTAAATTTCATTTCCACCATCTTTGTGGCACCAAGAATAGTACCTACATGCTAGATGATAGGAATCTTATCAACTAACCTGGAACGAACGCACGACGTCGGAGTAATAACGAGATAGCGTGAATACCACTTGTAACATCCATCCACACCATGGTTACCTAGACACAATAGAAAACTAAAGAGTCACGTGAGATTCAATGTTAAAAAAGAAAATGATGAGGACATCCACCGTGATAGTCCACTAAACAATGTTGAAAACAAACATGACCCTCGCTATATTACACAACCATGTGTTCAACAAGCCAACAATATCTACAATGGTCCAAGAGAACTCGAGGGAGAGTGCAGCAACTACAACTTTGGGTGAATTCGCTCCTTATTGATTATGAGCATGCATCTACTAAGAATGATTTACTATCTAATAGAGGTACAATGCTTGTACTCAGGTTTGAAGAATATTCCATCGATGGATAGACCAAAGACAACAAGTTGAAGATGACTTGTTGCCATCCACATTCAGACTTCCAAATTCATAGTGAACTCTGTACCAAGGTTGGCCTAAAGATCAGCAAGTGTATCTCTTTGCTTATTAGTGGATTGATGCAGACTGGGGCAGGATCTTTAGATGACAGAAGGTCCACCAGAGGTTTTGCTATTTTCCTCAAAACTGATCTTGTGTCATGGAGTGCACCCAAACAACCCACACTGTCGTGGTCTAGTACTTTTCTCATGCGGAACGAAGACAAGTTAGTAAATAAGACTTTTGGGAAGCCCTTGATCGAGTAGTGAAAGCATTTGATCCATCAGAACAATGCCTGATCTTCTACTTAATAGGTTCAAGACCTAAATAAAGGAATGAATTCTTCTATTTTGGATCCAAAAAAAAAAAGATGAACAATAAAATCCATATAGGTTCCTAACTAAAAATGTGATTTCTAAAGATTTTGTTGTAATTATCTTTGAATTCTTGAACAAATCTAATAGAATAAAAAAATTGAAATTCATAAATTGTAAATTAAGTACTAAAACATAGAGAAATGATTAAAGAATACAATTCTTATCCACTTTTTTTTTCTTTTTTGCAGGCATAATATAAAGCTATTGCAAATGCTACAACAAAAATATTGTGGATTCAGACTTTGTTACGAGAACTTGAAATACAAACCCCATATGCAGCGAAAACTATAGTGTCATAATATTGGTGCAAAATGTTTGTCTGCTAATGTAGTTTTTCATGCATTCACAAAAAAAACTAGTTTTTCATGCCAGGATGAAGCATATTGAAGTAGACTATCATTTTATGATAAAAGGGTGTGCAAGAAATTGCATGAAACTGATTTTGTCTCTTTTGGTGATCAAATTGCATAAGGATTCACTAAATCTCTTCTCATTGGACAATTGGAGAACTTTATGCACAATCTCAACCTATGCCGGTTAGGGATTTCAGGGAAATGTTTAGATAAGACCCCCGATCCTGATGGTTTTAATACTGACTTTGTTAAGAAATGCTGGCCCTATTATTTCAAAGGATCTTTATAGTCTCTTTGATGCTTTCTATAATGAAAATGTTTGGTTGCAAAGTATAAATGGCTCCTATATTACTTTAATCCCAAAACATGACAATGCAATCAAGGTAGTAGATTTCAGAACCATCAGTTTATTTAATATTTCAGTGAAAAATATTGCCAAGACTTTGGCCAACAGATTATAGATTCTCATGTCATCCCTGATCCACTTCGAATTAGTATGGATTTATCAAAGAAAGATCTATTCAAGATTGTTTGGCTCGGGGCTCTAGAGTATCTTCATATCTGTGATCAGTCCAATAATGATCTTATAATCCTTAAGCTAGATTTTGAAAAGGCTTTTGACAAAGTTGAACATGAGTTGATGATTCAGATCATGAAGCATAAAAGGTTTGCCATAGAAATGGTTGTCCTTGATGAATTTAAATTTTTGGCTCAGCGCCTCTCTAATTTTATTGAATGGAGTCCATGGTAAAGTATTCATTGCAATAGAGGATTTAGACAAGGAGATCCCTTGTCTCCCCTTTTCCTAGCTGTTGACTTTCTTCAATCTCTTTTAAACAAAGCAAAAGATAGAGGCCTCCTTCAACTACCAGTGAATTTACCTCATGATCAATACTTCCCAATACTACCATATGCAGATGATACATTCATTTTTATGCAGGGTGATGCAAGACAATTATTCTTCTTAATCTCCATAGCTTTGCAGAGTCAATAGGGTTGGAAGCGAACTATTCAAAGTCTATGATGGGGTATGTAAATGTTTCAGATGAAAGGCTTGATTTATTAGCTCAAACTTTTGGGTGTTCAAAAGAAAGCTTGCCTTTTACTTATCTTAGTATGTCCCTGAGCTTGTATAAACCATTTGCTGATTTCTCACAACTTGTCAATAAATGTGAAAGAAGATTGGTGAGTACATCAAATTTCCTTTCTGAAGCTAGAAGGCTACAACTAGTTAATGTTGTGTTCAGTGCATTGGCAACTTTTTTCCGTGTGCACTTTTCTCCTAGCAAACACAGTTATCAAACAGATACATAAGTTTAGAAAACACTGCCTCTAGAGAGGTTCAGATATAAACTAAGCCTCCCAAAGAAGCTTGGCAGCTAGTATGTGATTCTAAAGAGAATGGTGGTTTGGGTGTGCTTAATCTCATAACACAAAATGAAAAAATTTTGCTTAAAAATCCACATAAGTTCTTCAATAGAGTAGATCTGTCATGGGTCCAGTTAGTCTGGAATAAATACTACTAATGACACCCAAAAATATCCTATATGATTTTTGGTAACCTAGACGTGTCAAGGAGGTTGTGGACATGTTTGGAGTTCAACGACATGGCCAAAAGTTCAAAAAGATTTGACGAAGAAGATGGCGAACCGAGAGCAACATGCGCGGACGCTGAAACTCGGCCGGAGCGCGTCCGACGTGAGATCCCCGGCGGTCCGGCGAGACCCCTAGGATGCAAGCCTTTCTGGACTGCATGCGAACATGCGCGAACGCTAGCTTGTGCTCGTGCCCGGCGTCCGGTCGGGGCGTCCGGTGGTACCCCCGGATTACGGATCCTTACTCAGCGCGTCCGGCGCCTTCGGCCAAGATTAAAATCTGGTTTAGCCGAGCTAGCACACGCTGGACGCCGACACACCAGGCGTCCGATGCTCCCGCCGCCAGCGTCCGTGATGTGTCGCTGATCGACGCCGACATCCGAAGGATCAAACTACCCCAAAACTCTCTTTAAACCTTAAGTTCTCTTCTCCAACCCCTCTACCTTGCTGTTCGGTGGCGTTCTCCACTGATTTTGTTGGCATCCTAGGCGGCCTTGCTGGTCCTAGGAGATCCCTCACGTGTGTCCTCCCAACGGATCTTTCTGGAGGGCGTTCTGAGATCGTTGCAGCCGAAACCGAGCTCTACATCAGCCTCTTCGATCTCTAGATCGGTTTGGCCGGTCACGCTGCGGTTCTCGCTGCTTGTGCAGGTTGTTTGCAACCTCAAGGGGCGTCGAAGACACACTAATGTGTTGGGGCGAACCCTAGTTTGCTTCAACAACTACCATCAAGGTCTACTCCCCACTCCTGGCATTAGGAGAGGTTCTTTCTAGTGGAGGGCCTCTTTAAGTCTTTTGGAAACTTTCAAAGGCATGGCTTCAGCATTAGTTAGAAATGGTTCATCCACAAATTTCTGGTTGCATGTCTGGGACAACCATTTCATTTCTGTTCAGTGGCCACATCTGTTCTTTTTGCCAAGAACAAGACCATGGCAGTCCAGCAAATCTGACTTTCTTCTTCTTTTCAAGAGCTCTTCTATCTGCCCCTTTGTCAAGAAGCTTTCAGGAATTCCAAGCATGCAGCGACTTTATTGATGGAATACAGCTAAACGAGCGTGGTGATGTTTGGTCATATATTTGGGGGTCTTCAGTCTTCACACCAAAGAAAGCATATGCACAACTCAATGGTACCAGGCATGTTCACTCTGCTTACTCTTGGTTATGGAAATCGTCTTGTCAAAAAGTTCTTCTGGCTATGGCTTAAGGAGAGATTAAATACTATAGCCCTTTTGAAAAGAAAACATATGCTCCTTGAAGATTATACATGTGTGCTATGCAACCAGCAAGTTGACGGAACTTTGGAGCATCTTTTTCTTTCATGCCCTTTTGCAGAAAGATGCTGGGCTTCTATTGGTTTGATCATCCGACACTCAGATGATATTTTCTCAGTGATGGAATACTTCTAAGAGCAATGCTACATCTTCCTTTCTTTATGGAAATTATAATAACCCTGCTTTGGTCAATCTAGGAAGTTCGAAATGATGCTATTTTCAGGAATATGGCCCCTTGAATTCAGAGATGCAAGAGAATTTTCAAGAGAGAATTTGCCCGGGTTATCCTAAGAGCAAAAGCAAAATATCATCCTTTTATTTCTCAATGGCTAGAAGCCTTGTGTAATCTTTTTTTGTATCTTTCTTTGTTTCATGAGGATACTCTGTAAGACTTTTGATTTTGATATGTTCATAAAAAACTCAGTAGGGGGAAGCCCCTCCTGTTACACTAAAATACAAACGTTTCTCCTCATGCCCTTCAGGATTGATGTGGAATGATGAAGTAGCAGTGGTGCTAACATGGAATAATCCTTATTCGTTTCTCATTGATCGCAGTAATAACCTCCTGGCCCGCCGAAGGCAATGTCATAGCCTGGTCGGGCCATGTCGTTACCGAAGTTCTTGACGTCGTAGCACTTGGGCGACGTGACGATGGTGTTCACCGGGTCGTCAGGCTGGTCACCGCCGTTGTCGTTCACTGCCACGTAGGAGGCGATGGTTGCTGCGTTGTTGGTTCCGGATGAGGCGAACATGCCACTGCCCATCTGGGTCATGGTGTGCCGCCCACCAGGCCGGGTGTTGAGGACGCGCCCTCCCATCTCGTTGTGCAAGCTCTCGAAAAAGCCCACCGGGAATGTGCCCTCTTGGATGTGCCCGAGTTCATCGCCGTTTATTGATACTCTGCCACACTGGTTCTCCAGGATACTGTGTGAGTGAATAGAGATCATCAATGTTAGATGATTGATCAAAATGTCACCTCCGTCTGGCATCCCAATTAGCAGCAGAACAAGGACTAAGGAAACCTACCCGGAATATGCCAACTCTGATGAAGTAAGTCTGACCACCGACCTGGGAGTCACTGTCCCTGAATTTAGTTCCAAGTGCATATTTGGAGCTTGTCTGGACAAATCCTCCGCAGTCATGATTCAGGCAGTTTTACTTTACGCCACCGTCACTCTGAAAATTATATACAAATAAAACATTCTAATTCTCCAGTTTCTACTCCTTGAAGAACAAGTGTCAGATAAGCAATACTTAGTCGACTCATTTTAGTTGTGATTTGTAAGAGCATCTCTAAGGCCTAACTTAGGAGCAAGGGGAGCCCAACCCAGGGAGGGAAAACCTTCCATATATCTTATACTACTAAAAATTCCAAAGAGAATCGTCCACCAGGCTAATCCCCGCTCCCTCGCGTGCGTGAGTGCCCATCCGGCGCTAATCACCCCGCTCGCCTCGTGAGTGCGCCCGGCTATAACCTCCCACCACGACGCCCCTGCCCCGCTCCTCCAATCCCACGACGCCCCTGCCACGCCCTGCTCTCTCCCTCGACGACCACAACCACCAGCGGCGGCCTCTCACCGGCGCAGGAGAAGGGTGCTCGTCTCAAGGTGAATCGTCCCCGAGGCCATCGGCTGCCCCAAGAGCGGCGTTGTCGAGAGGATACTCGGACGTCGCGCCAGTTGCCAGCAACCGCCGTCGTCGTCTGACGCCGCGCCGCTAGCACCGTCCGCGGCCCTGGCGTCTCGCCGTCGAAGTCGACACCCACATCCACTGCAACGGCCGCCGCTGCGCTGCGCCGGGTCCACCCAAGCGTCGTCCGCGGCCATTGGTACTGCCGGCCCCGACGTCCACTGGTACGGCCGCCCCGCCGCCGCCTACGCCTCAACGTCCGACGCTGCACCGAACCGGCTCGATCTAACGCGGTCTGCGGCCACTGCGTGCCACCGTTGCCGTCTGACGCTGCGCCGCAACGTCGCCAAGGTCTCTTCGACAGTTCGACGACAACTGCTACCTCCCCGCTGCTTGGAGAACCACCAGGTGTGCCAACCCTTTCTCTTCCCTTCCTGCCGTGCGGAATGGAGCAGCCAAACCTTCGACCATGACTGCTTGTGCTCGTAGACTGTTTGACTTCGCTTGTTGTTCCTGTTTTTCAAAGAAAAGGATGGTTTTTGTGTTCGTAACCTGCTTGATAGAATGACTGAGCCATTTGTTGGCTTGGTGTTAGCCCCCTGTCTATTAGTAGACATGGTGGTGGTGGTGCCGGTTTATAAATGATTGAATGCAGAGGGCATGGAGGCCGATGATGCTGTACCTCAATTCTCTGTTTATTTTAATGACTACTGTTTTAGGACCCTTTGAAGTAAAACTAATTTATCTGGCTTAATTAAGAGTTACGAGTTCCTGTAAATCAAGAATTTACCAACCAATGCGTTCCAGCTGCTACAGAACATCTATTGATTTGTTTGAGAGGGGAAACAAAAAAAAAATCTATTGTTCATGTTTGCAGAAACTAATTTGATATGACTTATATAAGCACGCAAGCATAAGGGTCTCTCTATTTGTTCAGTTTTTGTCCAAAGTAATGATAACCTGCTATGATCTCTGAACTCATGTTATTAAGAGTAAAACATGAACTCTGAATCGTGAATTTTATTTGAACTTTTAACTATGAGTTTGGTGAATAATATTCTCAACTAAAACTAGATTCAGGCTTCCAACAGGTGAAATATAATCATCATACAGCAAGGGACTAAGTATTGTCTCTGCTGTTGCATTTCTCTTGTGGTAGGAGGGTTACATATGCCAAGTCCCTGCTTTATTGGTCAGGGCCCTAAGATGTTGGGCGGGCAACAGGCTATAGGAATGTTTATTGGTTAGCATTCTCCTTAACTCCCTTAACACAATTGCAAGTTTGAATCATATATAATACAACTGAACAGAGAAAAGTCCAAGCAAACATCTGGAAAAACATCAGACAAAACACAGAAACTCAGATACTAACTTGCTGCTCAGTTCTGAGACTCCTGTTCACGCTCCAGTGATCTGCCTGCTGACAGAAACACGAACCTACTAGCAACCTGATGATCCGTGGAAAAGAGGCCTGCCACTTTCTTTTGTCATTCTGCTTTCAAATTTGAATCAAGTGCGGTATGGATATGCTTTTGTTGTTGGATCTTCAGATTTCTACATGTTTGCTTTCCTTTCCCATCGTTCTTTAATATCAAGCCTGAAATAAATGGGACACATGAGATTACCATCGGTGCTTTTCACAAGTGAAAGTGACAAACAAACTATTCACTTCAATATTTCTGAAATGTGGTCACAATAATGTTACAGGATGATCGACTGTTTTTTTTTTTTTTTTTTTTTTTTTTGAGCAAAAATATACAGCAGGGGAAGCCCCCACTGTGAACTTTACTAAAACCAAAAAGAGAAATAACACTGTACAAAGGGTCAAAGGTGACACAGCAAGTGGAGGAGCTATACAATAAGCAGTCCCTGGGGAGGCAGAAGAACTAGGCTAGAGGGCCTATACAGGAAAGGAATTCTAGATGCTTTACATCATTGAACCTATGAGCTTAAGCCTAGCTTCCTCACAGGAGTTCTTCCAAGAGATAAAAGAAGGTCAGCCTTATCAAAGATGAAGTTGTTTCTTTGCTTCCAAGTTCGCCATGCCGCAATGGTGAATAATTTCATGATAAAAGGATTCTGAGATTGAGTTTTAGCCTGCTGCATGCCTGCATCATCTCGAAATATTCTCTTGTGAAATTCCAAATAATTCCAAGGTGCTGCCAACAAGTTTGGCTAAAGGGACAACTGAAGAAAAGATGGAAAGCAGCTTCTTCAATGTTGCTGCTGCAGAGGACACAGTTTTAGTTATTTCCTTCAAGCTTTTGCTTTTTTTCTTTTCAAAATATTTCTTCTATTCATCTGTCCATGAAGAGCAGCCATGAAAAGACTCTGAGCTTGTTGCAATATTTGGAATTCCAAATCCAGAGGAAAGGAGCTGGTGGCTGTACATTCTTATATGGAAAGTTGTAAAATTTTGAGGAAGAATACACTCTGCCTCCCCATATGTAGTGCCAAGAGTCTTTTGAAATATGATTGACTTGTAGAGTTTGGATGAAATCTTGCAAAATCTGGAACTTTTGAAAGAGAGGGGGAGGTAGAATTGAGCCTCCAGGGTATTGTTTGCCAAAAACTTGGCTACAGAAATATTCTTGTGCTTTGTACAGCAGATGTTATTTTTTTTTATCCGAAAGTACTATATCATGGAGTAACTTTGGCAACAAATTACATTTATATTATATATGTACGTCCAAAAAGCATTCAGGCTCGGATTTTTTTTTACCCAAAACAAATTAGGGGAAATCCTCCCAGAATAGTAAGAAAAAATGGATAGCATTTGCACTGTGCATGTTTTACTTATTTTGATGGGTACTATTTATAGTCTTCTAATTTGTCTGTGGCTATAACCACTGTTGTTGCCCTATGGATACTATGAAAATCAATTTGCACTTATAGTTTGGGAGAACAGAAGAGAATAGAATAAAATGATATTGCAGGTTGTACCTTAATTTGGTTTAGTACTGTAGCTTGCTTCTATATCTACAGCTGTAGCTTGCTTCCATTTTTTTCAGGACCAACTAGGGTGCAGGACCTCAGTTCCATTCAGCACGACGGCACCGGTTGTGCAGCAGGTTGACATGTAAGTGGTTAATCTATTAGCCTGTCTTTGGACTTGGTGGGATAGTGGCATATTGACGGTTATGCATTCAGAGCTTACAATACATAGAATAGTCGTTGCACGTCTGCGGTGATTTCACGGTGTGGTTTAAGTGTTATATATATAGTTGCAAAAAAAAAAATTATTCCTTGTTTCTATCATAGATTTATAAAATGGAAAATAATTCTCGTGCACCATTGGGAGACAAGACTAATACCGCCAATCAAGGTAACATAATGCAACATCGTTTCAAATGTTGCATGGTATGAAAAATGTATATTCAGTGCAGTTTATATTAATTCTGTCCAGTTTATATTAATTCAAATTATTTGCAGCTGATGCTAAGGAACGCAAGAGGGAACGGGATAGAGCTCGCTGGCAAGCAATGTCTCAGGAGCAAAAAAATGCAATTTATAAGAAGCGTCGTGAATCCTATCATCAAAGAAAAGAGCATCATGTTTTTTATATACAATTTAGTTACCCGTAGCAACGCACGGGCATTTAACTAGTGTAACTAAATATCTTATTCAAATCACATCCAAATGGTTTTTTTTCACCATGGAAAAATCCTGGATTCTAAGGGGATTTGAGTTCCAAATTAGGCCTAGGAATTTCGAAAACCCAGTCCAAATCTTAATTATTAAGTAAGATTTTAAAAAAATGCATAGCTCTTCAACAACTCACTGTCTCAATTCCCAATGTTTCCGCACTTGGGAAAACCAATCCAATCATGCTGAAATATATGCAGGCGTCTATCAATGGACCAATCTAGAGGTAGAAAGATTTAGAGAAAAAGAAAGCAAGGGTAGGGTTCCCTATGCAAATGCACAGGAGAAAAAAAAGTATGCAAGCAGTTCTGGTAATTGAGTATAGTTCCAGATTTTAGAAGAGATTTTGTAAACGGATGGAGGAATCCAACAAACAGCCTTCTAACTTTTTTTGGCCACTTAAAACTTCATTGATTTATCTTTTTTTTTTTTTTCTAGGAATTGTTGGAGATGCTCTAACGAGTGCATGCACCCAATTTATCCTGGCTCAAAACTTCTAGCTGCTGATAAAGATGATCTGTGTTCTTCAAAAAAAAGATAAAGATGATCTGACTTTTACTTCAACAATAGGCCAGCCGCATATATAGTGGAAAACTTACAAGAAACTTACTGTATAATATACAAAAAATCTTGAATTGTCGTCACCCAAGACCGAAGGCCAGACCTGCAACACAATTATATAATGATAAATACAGTCTAAGATATATATGAACTGTCATAAATACATTCTTGTCCCTTCTTTTTACATTGGTATTAATCTCAATTGTTGACTAGATCACTAGATTAACATTCTTTTTTTTTTTTTTGGTAAATCGGATGGAACTTGGGCGAAAGGAAAGGTCCACATACAGCCATTCCAACTGCTATTTGGTAAGTGGTATCGGGTGGGTCTTTGCCTCTGATAGGGTGAAAGCTCCTGTCCGCTGTACCTGCAATTAGGAGGTAGCTTATGGAGAACTCGTTTGGCTCCACACGTGTTCGCCAAATTGGTATTGCTGCATAGGCTCCATGATATGGCCCGGCTACACTGTATGCAGCAGCAATCTGCAAAGCCAAAAAGCGTGTGCAAAACATATTACAATTTACAATAAAGCATTCTCTTAATAAGGCAGAACATTGAGACGATGCTCTTGAAAAAGCAGAGCATATCTATGGGAAAACAAATATCGAGGACGCTTACTTCTTCTTTCCCATTTGCTCCAAATTTGATGGCCTCACTTGTAGCTGTAGCTGTAGGTCGTCCAAACAATCTGAATGAACGGTTAGGGTGACTGGCAAACTCACTATTAACATTAGCAGGCATCCTCCGAATTGGGACAGTTCCATCAGGGCAACTGCCATTTCTTCGCCATGTCTGCTCAGCGACTGTGTAATTTCTTTCAGCAAGTCTGTCCAGCAATTTGAGATGTTCTCTCTTCAGTTTCATCTGAAAAGCAATAAAGAGAGAATGGTAGCAGTCAGTGTACTACTTTTTGCTTTTAGCTCATACAAAAGACAAGAAGAAAAAAGGCTAGTGTCTTGTTGAATTAGGGGCGATCCTTCTCCTTCCCGAATGACTAGTTTCCACGAACGACTAGTTTCCAACACATGTTCTCTAAATCAAGATGATGTGCTACATATATTATGTTGAGGATAGCAAACCGTATTTGTGTGATCCTTCTGCAGTTGCTCCTTGAGGCTGGGAAATTGTCTGTGCATGTCAACGCAATCAATAATATCGCCACACTCGCTCTGTTCATCAAGGAGATAGAGGACATGTTCAATGGTGAAAGAAAAAAGGAAGCAGAAGCATATGAAGAACTTTCCACCCGAATGGGCGCAAATGGATTTTTACTATTACCTTAATGGATATTCTAATGTCTTTAGGGTCGACAAGGACCGCCTGAACAGTAGTTATCACAGCCATCAGGGTGATCACTCGAAGCACAGCAAGGAAGAGCTCCATTTTCTACAGGAGAAATTCAGCACAAATGAAGAACGCTTCTGGTGAACTATGAGGATTGCAGGGTCTCTATAAATAGGGAAAATCAATAAGAGATTTCGATATCATGCAGGTAGAAAATCAATAATTTTAGGCTGGCATGCGTGTGAAATAAAGACTAGTAGCAAACAGACAAAAAAAAACTACATGTGACTATTATGAATAGAATATTTTGAGATTTGTTACTTATTAATTACCTAAATTTTTGAGTTTTTTACTTATTAATTACCTACCTTAGCATCCATGAAGAGTCAGATTCAATGTACCAAATTTTCCTAGATAGCAGAATGTATTTAGCTTTTTTTTTTACAACAATGTATTTAGCTTTTGGACTAATCACATAATAATACAGGGAATTGACCAGTTTAGAGGAAAAATCAAAAGTAATTTACACCATATTATCGTCCTTTGATTGAATTAGCTTAAGCAAAATAACCCTGATAGTCCTCGATATGCATGTTATGGAAGCCCAATACTGTATTAACAGGTCTATTGCTTGCACAAATCGGTAATCACCTAGATACATACAGGAAAAATTCTAAACTTATGTTACAAGTTTCACCTTAGCCCTACTACCTCTGTCACTTATTAGGGTGTGTTTAGTTGGTGAAATATTTTGGGTTGGGCTACTGTAGCACTTTTCGTTTGTATTTGATAATTATTGTCCTATCATATACTAACCGGGCTCAAAAGATTCGTCTCGTACTTTTTCAGCCAAACTATGCAATTTGTTTTTTTGTTTACCTAGATTTAATGTCCCATGCATGTAACAAAAGATTCGATATGATGGGTACTGTAGCACTTTTCATGGTCACTTTTCACAAACTGAACATGCTCCGTGAGAAGCACACCGGTCAAAATATTTTAAGTTTGACTAGATTTCTAGTAAATATTAGCACATTTGTATCTTCAATAAATTTATTTAAAAAAATAGATTCAAAAGTCCATTCAATGCGTATTACTAGTTTGTACTATAAATATTAATATATTTAGTCAAAGTTGAATATGTTTGACTTCTTGGGAAGTGAGAATGACCCATAAAACTAATCAGTAACTATTTATGAATAGAATATTTTGAGATTTTTTACTTATTAATTACCTAGATTTTTTATATTTTTATTAATTACCTACCTTAGCATCCATGCAGAACCAGATTCAATGTATTCAGTTTTTTCCTAGATAACGGAATGTATTTAGCTTTTGGACTAACTCTCACAAACCGGAAGGATTCCGGCGGTTGTGACATGATCGGTGGCGAGTTCGACGGCGAGGGTGAGAGAGGAGGTGGCGGCGGTGGTGCTAGGGGGCGGTTGGGGAAGGAGAAGAAGGGAGGGAGGAGGTGGTGGTGCGGCGGTGGCCGCCGGCGGCGGCGGGCGGCGCGGCGGGCGGGTGCGGGCGGCATAGGGCGGCGGTGGAGACAGGGAGCGAAAGACCTGAATTATTCTTTATTGCTTGTCCCCCAAAGAGATTACATACCCTCTATTTATATGGCCATCCTATAAGACTTGTAATCCAAGCAATCCCTCTAAATGTTTTCTTAAAGAGTTGGAATACCTTTTACAAGCAATCTTATTTATTTAAGTAAGAGATTTCCTTATAGAGTTGAAATACCCCTTGCACACAAAAAAAGTCCTAATTTAATCCAAACTTGATGACGAAGCTAAGACGGAGATGATGATGATGTGGCGAGGTAGCGGCGCCCTCCCCCCTTGGGCCGGCCACTACCGGGTTGGGTCCCTCTAGCCCGTCCCCCGGCCGGCCCACTCGCACGTGGTATCTCCCCATCGTTCGACGAGGCGGTGCGTCCACGCACCGCCAACCCACCATGTGGGAGCCGAAGGCAATGCCGATCGGGGGAAGTCGTGACACACCCGTCCATAGCCGAGCATGAGGTAGCCCGACTTGTCGTTGGAGTCGTTGCAAATCGTAGCTTCCCCGTCGCCGAAGGAGAAGTCGGCGCGCATCGCCAAAGTAGATGCTGAATTTATAGCTCGGCCTAGGGCTGCACGAAGGGCCGATCCATCCACGCGCCCCTCATGACCGAGGCACTGATGAAATCTCATGTTTGGTTTTGGAAATTGATGACACACATGTGGACTAATCCTTTGCTCTAAGTGTGGCTTATGAGTTAGGATTAGATGGACGACAAGGAGCATGATGATCATGAACATGGACAATGTCGGTGGACTTGATGGATCGTCAAGCTCGGTGATCGGCTTGAGAGGAACCCGGGAGATCAAGGCAAAGGTATCTTGATAGGGTTTTCCTTTTAGTGATCAAGACACGATAGAGCGTGTGATCACATTATAGGATAGATAGCCGACTATCAAGAGGGAATGCCGCGACAATCCTTTGGTGAAGTGCTTCTAGGTCCAATTGACATGCATATTGCATTTAGGACATGAGAGCACTAACTTTATCGACGTGCTAACATTGGTGATAACGTGATCATCTTGGACGTGTTGGCAACCCATGGCAAGAGGCGAAGCAAGGTTGAAGCAAAGAGCAAAGAAAAAGATGAAGAAGCTGCTGAGAAAAGGTGACCGGACGCACGGTCTCCTGACCGCCGATCAAAATAACAGAAAGGGTGTAAATCGTCTTCGCTCGGTGGAATGACCGGACGCTGGCACCGGAACCTCGACCGGATGCATCCGGTGCCTGACCGGAAGCTTCGACCGGACGCGCGAAGGAGGGCGCCAGTTGTGGGCCCGCCCCTTGTCTGTTGTGACCGGAAGCGGTGACCGGACCCGCGACCGGACTCGCTGGTGAGTCCGGTCGGTGCGTCCGGTCACCCCGCAGAGAGCCCAATTTGAAGACCAACGGCTCTATCTCGTGAGTGGGGCTATATATATTGGATTGGCCGGTTCCTAGCCCCCTCTCTTGCACATTTGAAGCTTCCAACTTGCTATTGAGCTTGTGAGACTCCTCTCCACTCATCTCTCCATCCATAACTCGAATTCTTGGTGAGATTGAGAGTGATAGAAGTGCATTGCATCATCGGTTGCATCTAGAGGCACTTTATCCTTAGAGAAGCCGCGGGATTCTTGTTTTCTTGGGAATTTGCCCGGTTCCCTAGCGGCTTGAAGCAAGAGGCGGTGTTGAGCTCAAGTGGAGCTTGTTCGAGGCCACACCGGTGGTGATTGTGAGGGGTCGTTCCTTACCCCGCGGGAGATTCGCGAAAGGAGCACTAGTGGATTGCTCGTGGCTTGTTGGACCCTCTCTTGTGATCGTTTGCTTGAGCTCCCATAGGGGATTTGGCACCGGCCGTTAAGCTTAGCATACGTCAAGTGAGTGTGTCACCACAACGGGGACATAGCGTGCCGGCAAGCACGTGAACCTCGGTGAAAAATCATCGTGTCTATTGTCTTGAGTTCGTTGGAGATTTCTCATTGTACACGGTGATTGGCATCATCCTCTACACTCCGCGGTGGTATTGTATTCTAGCCTCTTTGCATTACTTACTCTAGTAGACTTGTGTAGTTTTGCTTAGCTTGAGTAGCTTGTGTAGTTTGCTTAGTCTTGTTTAGCTCCTAGTGGTAATCTAGTTAGAATTGCTTGTTCACCTAGGAGTAAACTAGCAACATAGCCTTTGTGTGGATTAGAGACAACAGAATTGACTTGTGGCTTGCTTAACTAATTCGTAGCACCGCTTATTTAGCTTAGCCATCTTATTGTCTAATCCGTTTGTTTAGTGTTGTTGCAAGAATTTTTAATAGGCTATTCACCCCCCCCCCTCTAGCCATTAGGACCTTTCAACTGAGTATGCCTGGCAGCTCGAGTGTCTGGCGGGCAGCTGGTGGGTGCTGGAAGTAGTAGGTGCACGGCACATGTACTTGAGCGTGGATGTGCCTGCAGAACACATGTCGAGTCAAGACGACCGGCGTCGAAGTGAGGCGAAGCAGACGGCCGTAGAGGAGGTCGCTGGCCGCCTTGACGGGCAGCCCGAGCTAGGGCGCCGGCGCATCCATCGTGTCCACAGTGACATTGTCGATGCAGAGGAACTCCTGGCCGTTGTCATCGAAGAGAAGCACCATAGACGTCGTCAAGTCAGACGTTGGGGCGCACCATTAGGAGCAGGACATTTGCCGGAAGGCCTACTCCTCGCGAGGACGTGTCGGGAGGTGGAAGCCCACTGCAAAGCCATGCAGGGGGACGCCACCATCAAGGAGCAGGTCCTGGAGTAGCTCAGAAACTGCGGGGATGTAGTATCGGTGGAAGTACCTCACGATGCCGTTGTAGAGGTTCCACTCAGGTGCAGTCGCCTGTAGTTCGATGGCGTTTGCGATGATGTCGAGCTCCCGGTTCGTCAGGGCGCCCAGGTGTAGCTCGGTGAGGAGGTAAGCCGCCGTCCGTTGTCGACCGCTCCATAGCGAGGCGCCGCGCGCCTCCCCGACGCCGCGCCGCCAAGGCTGTCGATGTCGATTGTCGATGTCGGGCGACGTTGGCGTTGCGGTTGTCGGCGACGTCCCTCCGCATACCGGCCGGTAGCTCATGTCGTCGTAGCGACGCTGCGAGGTCAATGGCCTCATGCATCGAGTGTGGCTCAAACCACTCAAGGACTGTACGAAGAGTGTCGCGTAAGCCACCGACGAAGAGGTCGACGCGATGAAGCTGGCTCTCAAGGTCCATGCGATTCGCATAGGCCTCGAAGGCGTCGATGTAGTCGTTCAGCCCGCCCTCCTGAACTGGAGGTGCGAACTCTCCTATGGTGTTGGTGACGATGGGTGGTCCGAAGTCGCGTCGCAGGTAGTGGGTGAAGGCATCCTACTCGACCAACGGTCTCCTCCGAAAGCGATCTATGGAACCGATCGCAGCCAGGACTGTCGATAGAAAACAAAGATACCGGCGTGGAACTCGGGATCGATGTCGCCCTTCACCGAACAAGTAGCTCCATCTTCCGTAGGTCGGGGTTGTCGCCGCCGTAGTACTGCGGTACCAGGCGTACCACGTAGAGAGGGGGTAGGTCCGGTGACCTGAGGCAGGGGCAGTTATTTTGACTATAGAAGGTTTTAGATAGAGTGAAATACACTGGCGGTCCCTGAACTATTCTCGCTGTGTCATCTAGGTCCCCAAACTATGAAAGTGCACCTCTAGCTCCCCAGACTATTCCAGTTGTGTCATCTAGGTCCCCAAACTATTCCAGCTATGTCATCTAGGTTTCCAAACTATGAAAGTGCACCTCTAGGCCCCCAAACTATTCCAGTTAGTGTCATCTAGGTCCCCAAACTATTTGTTAAGTGGATCAGAAATTATCATTAATTCTTAAATCAATCGAAATCTCTATCTTATATAATTATAGATAATTCATTAATTATATAATTACAAACTGAAATCATTAATAGTGGACTAAATCACTAACTTATATAATTATGGATAATTCATTAATTCTTGAATCAATCGAAATCTCTAACCTGAAATCACTAGCTAGGGCCGGGGGCGATCAAATGGGTAATTTTGTCAATAGCGTATGGATAGCGCGCCCTAGCACGCTATTTTTTCTAGGAAAAATCATAAAACAAAAGATAAAAAGGTAACAAATGCAAAAACTAAAAAGGGAAAATTAAAAAGGTAATGAATGCAAAAAAATGATAAATCACCGGCCTAGTTTGTGATTTCGGTTATTGGTAATCCATACGCTATAAGCGCCAAAGCGCTATCCATACGTTATTGGCAAAATTGCCCATTTGATCAGCCCTGCTAGTTAGGGATTTCACTTAGAGGCTTCGATTGATTCAAGATTAATGAATTATCTTTAATTATATAAGTTAGTGATTTTGTCCACTGTTAGTGATTTCGCTAGTAATTATATCATTATTGAATTATCTATAATTATATAAGATAGAGATTTTGATTGATTTAAGAATTAACGATAATTTGCAGTCCACTTAACAAAATAGTTTGGGGACCTAGATGACACAGGTGGAACAATTTGAAGACCTAGAGGTGCACTTTCATAGTTTGGGGACCTAGATGCCATAGCTGGAATAGTTTGGGGACCTAGATGACACAGCTGGAATAACTAATTACACAGCTTTGTTGTAAATCACGAGATGAATCTTTTAAGCCTAGTTAATCCATGATTGGACAATATTTAACACAAACAAACAAAAATGTGCTAAGGTGTTGAAGTTGCAAAATTTCTAACTTCCGGAGGGAACTAAACAAGGCCTTAAAGATTTATGGTTATTTTGACTATAGAAGGTTTTAGATATATGATTTGAAAAGTAAGGATTTGAGTTTTTGGAATTGAAATAAGAAGTTTGAATATATGAATTCAAAGTTAGGGATATATAAGTTTTTGCATATTGGTTCTTATAGTTTTGAAATTCAATTACGAAATTTTGAATATGTCCTCATCACAATGGCACACAACAAAATAAATGCTTTAAGCCGGCATCCACGCATTATTAATGTATGATCCTAGAAGCAAGATTGGAGGGTAAATCAGCTAGGCTGATTAAGACACGGCAGCGCTAGCAGAATGGTAGCGGCATGCAGCACTGGCGGCTGGCGCTGTGGCGCGTTTAGCTGTGTGCATGCCGCGGGCGATCCAGTCACTAATAGAGATATACAGCTTTTATACCAAAATATACATATCTGTGCTGTGCCAATACTTAAAGGAATATTTGTGTTGTACCACTACTTGAAGAGTTGAAGTTGCAGTTTTTAGCAGATATCGTCATCAGGCAGATTTTGCGTAGCAGTATTTCAATTTCTCTAGAATTTGAGAAAACAATATATTTCCAATATATTAGTTTTTTTTAGCAAATATTAGTGTACAAAAAGGGAACCTATTCGGTAACATTAAACACTGCCAAAATCTATTTGAGCTCAAATTTGCGCCACTGTTTTCTGCTAAAAAAGTTTAAACGAGAGCCAAACAAGCACCTTGCGGCATGCATGCAGCTGTACTGTAGCATATTGTGCAATGTAAAGATTGCAGAGATATTTGTCATGCAGTATAGTATTGAGTATTACAGCTGCAAATGATTGTATTCTGCAACAGGCTATAAATAAATTGGTCACCATTAAGGCTTGCCCAACAATTGTTATCATTCCACAGGTGCACAGAGGAGGAAGGAAGGAAGAATGGCTCAAGCGTCGAGCTCTTTCTCCATTGTTCTGTTGTTCCTCGCGCTAGTATTTGTGGTATGATTTTTCATTCTAATGTTTCAGTTTTTGTGTGCTTCAAGTTTTCGAAAAACTATTCAGTTTTGCACCATTTTTTTTTCCTTTCCTCGTTTGGAATTGCAGAAACCGTAACCTGGTATCCAACAAATTGTTTTTCTTTCCTCAATACGAATAATGAATCCATAATTCCACTATGTACATGTGTGGTTACCACAAAAAATTGTTGATTTTTCAGGTTGATGAGGTTTCAGCTGGAATCGCAAATGGAGAGTTTTACAAATCTGTGTAAGTCTCTATGTAGCATTACTCTGTTTTGTGGACGCTATGAAAGAGCACCATTTTATCTGCTTAGAGTATTTGAATGTTGCATAATTTTACTGATTTGGCGTGTGGATTTGTAATACAGGCTGGTGCAGAAGGCTCTGTCCCCATAGAACGTAATGAATCTTCTCTACTCTCTACAAACTCTTAGTTTTGCACCTTCTTTTTTCCTCCTTTAATTTAGAAAGAAGTATCAGAGAGCAGAATCAGTTTCTCAAATGGGGCGTAATGGCTGTAATCCTTCTCAGTTAATGTTTATATCTGGTGCATGTACAGAATGTCCAGACAAATGTGACTACCGGTGCTCGGCTACATCACACAAGAAGCCATGCCTTTTCTTCTGCAACTATTGCTGCCAGAAGTGCCTGTGTGTCCCATCTGGTACATACGGCAACAGGGAAGAGTGCCCGTGCTACGACAACCTCAAGACCAAGGAAGGCGGCCCCAAATGCCCGTAAAATGAATAAAGTGGCCCGGATCATTCAAATTACAAATACATAAAATGAAACCCTGTACCATCTTTCTAGTATACAATGGTTTCCCTTCCCTATCTTAGAATTTGTTGCATGGCAGAAACATCTATAAAGCACCAGATCTTAAGAGGAGTCTAAGACTTGCTAGATCCTCAAAAACTGGATTGCACTTTGAAGAACTAAGTATAACCTAAGTTTAAATACAACTTCACTAAAATATTTTAAGGTGTGAATGCTCGCAATTTCATAGTTTAAGTAAACAAGTTGTTATTAAGTATATATTATAAAACATGAGTTTTAAATCCAAATGATACATTTTGGGCAATAGATTTTATTTGGATTTGGTTTTCCACCCCGAATAGATTTTGGGGCCTTGAAACCTAAAAACCATGGGTCAAAAATCAACCTTAAACCCCATCTCGCAAAAAACCCAAAACCCGCAGATATCCGAGCCAAAGCCGTCCAGTTGTCGCCCTTATTAGTATCCAATTTAACCGACTTCAAAGGAAAAATACAAAAACAAAAATGGTGTAATTAGTATCCGTCCGATTATATTTGACCACACCCTAGTAAGTGGTGCCAAGTTGAAGACAAAGTAGATTCTACTCACTTCATTTTAAATTATAAAGAGTAACTCCAACGACCCTTGTCAAAAAAAAAAAAAAAAGAGTAACTCCAACGACATCCCTCAAAACAATGCATCTGTTCATTTGAATTTGACGTCTTGTTTTTTATATCTACTCCAAAAGAAGTTCTCAAATTCATTTTAAGTACAATTACACATGGGACCCACTCGCTGTTCCCTTCGCCAGTGCTGAATGAGAGTCAAGGGTAAGATTTGACGACATCCTTAATTTGATTTGAGATCTTGACTGAGCTTGCTTTGAGGGCTTGAGTAGAGCGGTTGTATTTTTCACGCGACCCATCACATTTGGCATCACATTTGAGTCTAGGGGCTGGATAGGAGATATTGTGACTTTTATAGAGATACGTAGGTTTTCATTTAGATATACATTTACATTTGAATAAATAGTAGAAACCGTATAGCATCTTATCTTATTGATGAGACCTACCCCTCCGTATCATTAAGAGTGATATTTTTAACTTTTTGTACACTGTGTTTGCCCATTCTTCTTATTTAAAAAAAAAGAATATAAAATATAAATAATTATTATTACTAAAGTATCTCTAACGGTAAAATAAGTTATAACAAAATACCTAATATAAAAATTTAAATAAGATAAACAGTCAAACAAGATGGAACGAAATTCACACTTTCAGAAGGGACTACAGTATATTTTATTGATCAGCATTGTTAGTAACTTTTCTTTGGCGTACGTGTGAGCAAAATAAATATTTGCTGGACTGTACATTCCGTGAGTTGCCTTAGTCCCCCTATAATCGATACATTATTATGTGCAACTGTGTTTTAAGAAATAGAACAGCATTTCTTAAGTTCTGCAAAAAAAAGTTCGAACAAATAATTTAAAGGATCTGTCATACAGCTTTTTAACAGATAACAGAAGAGTACAAGGATGGGGCAAATCATATGGATTTGCACAACCAGATTACACTAACATTTTATTCCACAAGAAATTGGCAGCCACGGGATTCAAATTTCAAAGCAATGTTGGGCATGCTTTTGCTTTCTTTTGAGAATTTCCCAACATCAAAGAACATAACTGACAGGCACTATGCAGCTGAAACTAACTCACACAAAGAACCAACTTTGAAATCATCATTGTATTGTATCAGTATAAAGCTGCAGGCAAATCTCACCGCTGCAATCAAGCTTCACTCATGTGATTCACCAGCAACCTGATACTGGTAGTCGCCTTCCTCATATGCCTCACCTTCCTCAGGGCCTTCTGGTTCAGCATTGTTTGGCTGCATCTGATAATAATTGTGCTCATGCCTCTTTGAGTGTTCAGTTTCATGCCCACGTCCATCTTGACCATAACCATAAGCGTCATGACCTTTGTGTTGCTCATACTGACCATACCCATAAGCCTGCCCATAACTAGACATATTTTTGTGATGCCTTGTCCCACCATTGCCGTAGTGTGCATCCCTCTCATGCATGTGACCACGGTCACGTTCATGACCGGTACGCTCATAATCTCTTTCACCACGGTCCCTGCCTCTCTCACGATGGCGGTCTTGAGAGCGAGCGTGGTCCCTTTCTCTATCATAGTCCCGACCACGATCCCTGTCCCTGTCACGACGATCACGGTCGCGGTCACGGCCATGGTCCCTTTCGCGCTCCTTTCCCCTTTCCCTGTCCCGAGTCCTCTCACGGTCTCTACGGTGATGCTTCTCATCTCGTGAATCTCTATCACGAGTCCGGTCATGCGAACGTTCACGGGTCCTCTCCTCACGGTCTCTTTCCCTTACCCTTTCACGAGATTTTTCACGATCCCTTTGAACGAAAATAATTACAGAAAGAAGCAATTAACATCAAAAGTATGACATCAACACAACAAACCCTTTAATTTGACATGGCTTACCTATCAGCACGATGATCATCCCTCCTAGGTTCTTCTGATCTAGGGCGCCCACCATGTTGTTGCTCCCTGATAATAAGATATGCAGAAGTGTTAATAACAGCCGGATATCATAATGCCAACATAAATATAGCACAAGTAATACACTAAGGTCACCACGGCTTTCAACATCAACAATGGCATGTCAATGTATCAGGTGGTACAGAAGGCCTCGTACAGAAAAGCATATAAAAAGACAAAAGGAACAAAAACATGTAGGAGCAAAGCAAACACATGACCAGCATAAGTTTAAGTGACAAGTTTGACTACAGTGCCTTTTTCTAAAAGAGATAACTTTTTACAGGTGATCAAAATGAGAAAACAGATGTACCTCATGGAATCCTTTTTGTCAGTATCAGCACCACCCATCCTGCTTGATCCCAACCCACCACCCAATCTCCTGGGACGCCAATTTGGAACAGTTCTACCACGCTCAACATCAACTAATACCCTCTTGTTGTCCACTTTTCTACCATCTGCTTGCTTGTACGCATCTGGTAGAACCCAAGTTAGTAGGGAAAATATAAGTTATTAGGAGAAGTAAAAAAATAAACCAAATAGGAAATTTGCAACAAAAAAAGAGGAACCTTACTTTTCATGTCACGTGTGTGCACATACTCTATGAATGCATACCCTCTAGGTTTACTTGTATCTTTCTCAGTTACAAGACGAACCTGCAAAAATCAAATATAGTAATCAAATAATATTCAATAAGAAAGTTCCGCTGAACTTAAGAATATGATATATTATTAGTTGTAATTGTGTTTAATGTTCTTTAATTTTTAGCATATTTTATGCTGCAGGACAGACAGCCTAAAAACAGCCGTGCTAACCTTGCACATGCAGAGCTTCCACACGAAGAGTGAAATCCAGCACAGATCAACACAGTTGGAGGAAAAGCACTGTATAGCCGATTGGCATAAGTTGGGTTCCCCTTACCAGGGAATTTTGCTAAAGAAAATACGTTGGGTTCCCCTTACCAGGGAATTTTGCTAAAGAAAAAGGGTGTACGATAGAACTTAATACTATACCAAGTTGCCCTCCATCATTGAAATTTGTTCAGCCTTCATTTTCCAAACGAACAGAATGATAATAAAGTTAACAGAAAGGTGATAAATACCAAGTGAGTGATGTATACAGTATACCCCTTATGCACAAAATTGATGGATCTTTGACTCTAGGAATTGAGAGATGCAAGTAGTACTGTGTCAGATTGTCGATTGCTTCACAAAACCAGAATCTGGTAGTAGTGCTAGCTTTATAATAGCTAAACTGAAGGAACTATAAATACTATACTCACCAGTAAACCTACCCAATTAAGACTATATATCGTAGAAAATCCCTATCACAGACAAACTGCTTTTTGAAAAATAGAAAGTAATCTATGCTAATTTAAGCCACTGTCAGCATTTTTCAAACTTGTTTACCACAATTGACCAATATCAATATGGTAGATGCAAATTTGTGGAATGAGAGAACAACCCAACCATTTACTACCTTTGTTAGAAGCAATTTGCACTTCTCAAGAAATTTCTTGATGACAACAAAAAAAGTACTAGGAAATAGAGAACCTGGGCCACAGACAGATGCAGCTATAGTTACCTGTTTATGCATATTTGTATTCCCAAAGACGCCTTGTCATTAATGTTATGCATATTTGTATTCCCAAAGATGCCTTGTCATTAATTGGTTATACCAACCATGCACATATTAAAACAGCTTTCCAATGATTCAGGCAAAAGACTAACTAAATTACCAGCGAGCATACATATACCTGAACCCTATATAATTTTTTTTATAATTTTATTTGAAATGAACTCCATCTAAACCCCTAAAGGTACAAAGATTGCTTAAAATAGAGACCATATAGAGTTGTGGACCTTCTGTGCTCACAGAGATGATTACTATTTTCCTTAGTTTAGCACGACACAACTGACAAGAGTTAATCCACACACCTATCCCCACGAAAACTTTCTTGTCTGATGTTTAAATACCCTTAACTAGATAACACTTTACATCATTGTGTTGAATTGTATAAAACTAACCAATTTAATAATTAAGTATTCAAGTAAAATGATTTTGTGCTCACAGGCCAATGATTGTTTGCACTTTGCATTTTAGAGTAACTGATAAAAAAAACCTTACCAAAGTGCAATAACTTCACCTGCACAGGAATTTACCAAATTACTTACCCTTTTAATAGGACCATAAGCCTCAAACTCCCGTTTGATCCTCTGCTCAGATGTCTCATAGTTCTGCAACAATGGCAAAGCCAATTAGCTTGGTGTTACAAAGGTAACTTGCCATCTAATTTTCATGAGTATGGCCTAAGGAACGTGTCAATGATAATTCGAGAAACAATTACTTACAAGTCTAGCAACAAAGAGTGTTTTGTATGGGTCTCCAGTAGCATTGGGGTCACTTTGTGGGTCATCTACATAAAACCAAATTAGAACAATGATGTTATTACATCCATCATTTTAAAAGAGCTGGGGTGAAGTCAGGCCTTAAGTAAGAACTTACACTTCTGAAGCTCTTCAGCAACTTTAGCTGCACCTTGCTCAAGCTTATTATTGCGAATCCTAGCCTTCTTCTCAGCCTGTATACAAAGCATATATAATAATCAGGTACAAGATAAAATAAAGTAGTAAAGGGTAGGACAATGTTATGATATGCCCCAAAATGGAGAAAGACATAATCCGCATTATTAAGCAAGAATTTGTGCAGTTGAAGAATGGCTTAGGCCCATGTGATCACAGCAGAAAGGACTGTGGCAATGCCTTTACACAGTTGGACGCATGATATCATCTCCAAAGTCAAAACAATAAAATACCAGGAATATACTCAAACCATGCATGCTTTTGTAGCAGAAGCAACTACCAAAGTTGACTGGTAACGCCCTAATTATCATGTGCTCCGTAGAAATCACGTGATACAAGCAGATTTCGAAGCTACAGTTTCAATAAGATGCAATTCTTTATAATAAATACATGACACACCATCCAGTTGGGCACTTGCAGTTGCACTATGCATAATTCGGCTACATCAGAAACCCAATCAAAAAGTCTGATTAGAGAAAACTGTACAAATATGACAGCAAGCACACCTAGGACACTCAGCATATAGACTAAAGTCTAAAGCATACCCTGGTCTCACACTTGGGCACCGGCACAGCATAATCTGAATCCTCAGGCTCAGCAAAGTGTGACACAAACTGTGCCATCCCTGCATCCAAATCAGTAGCCACATCAGTCAGTGAACAAACCCTTGAAAACATCTACAAGACAATCAATCCCATGACCCGTTGACACACCGGTGTAGGCGGGCAATTTGCGCTTCTCCAGCGGTGGCTTGTACTCCAGTGGCGGCCGCGCTTCAAAGAGCTTGAGCAGGTTGGGCGTGAGCCCCGTCGGGTGGCTTTGCCCCATCTGCGAGCGAAGCGAAACGAAACCTGGGATTAGAGACAAATCGAACAGCAAGGGTTAGGGTTTAGTGGGGGAGAGGAGGGGATCGATGGCTTACGAGCTTGAGCTGCTGGACGTTAGGGCGCTGGCCCTGGCCCCTGGAGCGGGAGTCCGGATTACCCCGCATCTGCCCCCCGCCGTGGCCATAGTCGCCCATCGTCGACGCCGGCGAAGAAGGAGGCGGCGGCTCGAGAGTCTATGGCAGGCGGCGGCTACCTAGCCTGTTCGATGATTTAGGCCTTCGGTGCTGGCTTTTTTTTTCTTTTTTTTTATTGACAGCAACACGGTGTTGGCCTGTTGGGCTTTTTTACCCTTTTTACGAAGCTCAAGAATCCGGAGTGAAGTCGGTCCAGGTTGACTTCATCGATATTCGGGGTATTTTGCCCCCTCCAAGAAACCTCTGGTGGAGTTGTTCTTGCCAGGTATGTGCTCTGCTCTTCCTTCTAGCTAGCTTTGGGTTGAAGTTCCCACTGTTGGGGTCTTCGTCTCCGTCGATTGGCATCGGTTATGGAGGGGATTGGTGTCTGATCCCGGTCTTTCGTGACGAATGTTATGGGTGCGTTCCTCATTGTATGGTACGGTTCGTTCGTGGCCATGCTACTTTTGGCTATCTTCAAAGATGATGTTGCGTCGTCTAGCTTTGAGCTTTCTCAACTTTTTTCTCTGGCTAATTGAAATGTTGACCTCTAGGAGCTTATAAGGACTTCAATGTAATTTATTTTGTTGTGGGAGCTCCTTTTGCAAGGGGTTAGATGTAATATATCTCCATGCTTAACAAAACTCCAATCCACTTCTCAAGAAAAAAGGAGTGCAGACATGAAAGCCATACGCGGACAGAGTAGTGTTTAGAGGTTCAGTGTGAAAGGGAATCGTGAAAGCCGAAGTAGACACCAATGACCGAAGTTTCCACGATAAAAAAAACCAAAAACCGAAAAAAATTGAAAGTTTGATTTAATGCTCAAATTTGGTAAAAGGTATCTATTCATTCACGGATTCTTGACCTTGGTAAGGCGTGACCAAAAACATGAGTCCCTTTGTTGTAAGAGTTGGAACTTCCTTTTAATAAGGCTTTGACAAAGACTCCTTTCATTAGTAAGTTTAAACAACTATTTGGTCCATTAATTTGTATATCCAAATTTGGATAACCAAACCTCCAAATTCTTTAGGCCTACAAAGAATACTCCACTTAGGGAGTATCTATTTCTTTTTATGTTAGTCACGTTGCCAAAACAATCTAGAATGCTAACAATCTATCACATTGCCTACCCAGCTTGCTTAGAGCTGACAGGCTATGTTGTTGTTGTTAACCTTTTATCACATTGCCAAAACAATATGAAACAACAACCATCTAACTTTTTTAAAACACTTGGGGACAAGATAGCTAGACTAGTTAAAACTGAATTAATCAACACTAGTCCCGCTCCAACTGGTCGATAAGAGTCTACCTTTTCAACTGGCCAGCTTTTTTCTAATTTTTTCATATATGACCAACCAGTCCCTGTTCAAAAGCTTGCGATCATGCATGGGAATACCAAAGTATCTAAAGGAGGTTTTGCCCCGGTAAGAGTTCAAACTTTTACAATTTTCGTACCAAACACAACTTCAACCGATCTTGCCGAAGTCGACTTGACTGGTTTCCATGGACAGATCTTGCCAATGTTATAATTCTCTAATGTAGGCTTCAAATTAACATTCTAGATATGCATGTCGAGTTCTCGGTGAAGAGACACAATGATGAAATCCAATTTGCAGTTTGACAAAGCCACAAGAAAAAACAGCATTGCCGGTACTTGTAGAACATGCAGGATTTGCCAATTTTGGTGTGAACACTATTGTAATTACTTTTTTTCTCGATCGGGCCGTTCACCCGTATTTCATTAAGAGGAGGAAAACCAAATCCAAATACAACAAACCCCGATGCCGAGAAGACATCACAGGAGAGAAAACACCAACGAGGACGAAAAACATAAGCCTAAACTAAAAGCAAGAAAAGCGAGGGGCAGAGAACCCTCCACCTAACAATCCCAAAGAAGTCGCGCCTATACAAAAGATAACTCAACACCTAGGTAGCTAGTAGTGATGATTGGAGCCGTAGAAGAAACACCTCGGCAGCAAAGCATCTGCCGGAAGACAACGACCTCGGTGGCAAAGCATCCACCCTAACCTCCTTGGCGGCCAAGCATCCGCCAGAAACACGACCTCGGTGGCAAAGCATCCACCCTAACCTCCTTGGCGGCCAAGCATCCGCCAGAAACACGACCTTGGTGGCAAAGCATCCATCGGAACCACCACGGCGGCAAAGCATCCGCCGGAAGCACGACCTGAAGACCTCGGTTGCAAAGCATCCACCGGAACCACCACGGCGGCAAAGCATCCGCCGGAAGCACAACCTAAATACCTCGGTGACAAAGCATCCACCGGAACAGATAACTACGGCTACCACTAACACCAACAAGACAAACCAAGGCGATGAGAAGCATGAAGTGCAAACTAGGCACAGCACGACGAACAGCCCACACGGCAACGCCCCACACGGTGAAGAGACGACTGTCGCAAAATACCCCACCGCCACGGTGGAGCAAGTGCAACAGCAGGCAAACTCAACCAACAACGTCACCACGACGACATTGGTGAGTGCATGAGGAAGCCGCCGTCTGCCACGCCACCATGGCACAACAGACCACACCGCAGGGGCCAGCCACCCCGGACGACAGATGATAGACTGAAGACGACGCCTCCAAGAAGGTAGTGACGCAAGAGCGCCACCGTCGTTCACCATGGCAAGAGCCTGGCTAGGTTTTCACCCTTGTCCACCAAGGAAGTCACCGGGGAAGGCCCACAACAAATCGGCGATGCCCGTGCAGGAACATGAGGTTGAAGAACGACGCCCCCAGGGAGGTGCATGGCGCCAAAAGCGTCACCGTCGTTTGCCCGGCGGAAACCGAGCTGGGCTTTCGCCCGTACCGTCATGAGGCGCGCCCGGTAGGGCCTCCCAACCGCACCGGCAGCAGCCGGGCAGCCGATGCACCCAGGCCCCCTACGTAGGGAGCCAAGGCGCCGCCGCAGAACCCGAGGCGGGCACACGGGCGACAGGTGGGCCCGCCACGCAGCCATGCCCGCCGCCACCGCCGGATGTGCCAGCGTCGGCCGCCGCAAGGGGAGCCGAGCCGCTGGATCCGGGGCCGGGGTCGATCCGGCCGGGCGACACCGGCACGAACGCCGGAAGCGAGGAGCTCGGCCAAGCTAGGGCGGCATCCCGGACGAAAGGCCCATGGGGGTGGGGGACCGACAATGTCGGATCCGATCGCCCCACCGGATCTGCAGCGAGGGTGCCACGGCGCCGGCACCATGGTCGCCGCCGCCGGTCGCCGGGAGGTTGCGGGTGAAGGGGGGCTAGGAAAGCGGGGGTTGGGAGAGGGAGGCGCGACGAGACCCTTTGTTGGGGGCGCCGCCGCCGCCGCCGCCGCGGGGAAGGGCAGCGACGGCGGCCGGCGGGATGCCGGGAGGGGGGAGCTAGCGGTGGGGGCGCCGCCCCGAGAGTCGCCCGTTGGGGCTGCTCGGGGAAGGGGAAAGTTACCGAGGTTGCACACATGTCACACTATTGTAATTACACAATTCTCCAATTTTGGCAGAGCTATATCTGATCTATGTCACAAAGGAAGGCAGTGGTGAAATCTAGGAATATTTCCAAGTTTGACGAAGTCATTTATTTTGAGAAAGCGCGCGGGATTTGGTTAATTCTGGGTGTGAACATTCTTGTTCCCGTGATTTTGGGACACAAGAGTGTATGGAACACTATAGACGCGTAAGTTACCGTAGACATCATTCCACATGACATATGCACATGTAAGGTACGAATTAATCACTGTTCACAAGTAAGCTAGGATCCGTTGAGGCCAGGGACGGCGAGGACCGGGCTACAAGCTTCCCAGACACCCAGCTCAAACTCCCCTGCACAACATCCTGCCGCCCGGTTGCTCGCTCACCGTTACGCTGAACGTCTTCTTCTCTCCCGCCTTGAGAACACCAACGTCGCCGGTGAGACCTGCACTTTCAATGACCCCGGCACGTCCACCTTCGCCGTGTACGTGGGTTCCGGTGGCCCCACGTTGGTCACCGTCCGGTTCACCGTGAACGGCGTCGGCTGCAGAGGCACGGTAATGGTGGGTAGTTGAGCTGCGCCTCGGGCGTCTTGGGCAGCTTGGAGCAGCTCAGGCTCGCGTTCCGCACGATGGTTGCCTGGGCGCGGTCGCCGAGCAGCGCGCAGAGGTAGGAGGCGTACTCCGGCACGCTGAGGTCGTAGACCAGGCCGGGGTCGGCGGCTCTCGTGGTGTTCACATGTCCGGCTCCTGTCGCGTGTGCGCCGGCCTTGTCATGCTGCTCGTTCAAGATTGGCCCGGCCGCCGTTAGTGTCAGCCGCGTCGGACGTGGGTGACGATGTATGATTTGATGGCCGCTGGCGACCAGTCTGGGTGAGCGCTCCTGACGAGCGCCACGACGCCGCTGATGTGCGGCGTCGCCATCGACGTGCCCGATATGATGTTGAACCTCCCGGAGCCGCCGGAGCTGCTGGAGCTGCTCTCGCCAATTAACGGTGGCCATGCTGCGAGGATGTTGAGTCCCGTAGCCAGGATGTCAGGCTTGAGCACGCCGGGGTGACCGCGCTCGGACCCCTACCGGAGAACGAGGCCACGGTTGGGGACGGACGGACGCCGAGCACGGTGCTGTTGAACGTGAAGGCGGCGGCGGCGGCCGAGGACGAACTCCTTCTCTTGTGTATGTCGTCGCGCAGTGCGTGATGTTGACTCCAGCGGCGGTGCTCCTGCACGACGCCGGGGCCGGCTCTGATTAGGTCAAAGATGTTGGACCTCTCGGTCAGCAAGTCGGTGGACTCGCAAACCAAGATCTTGCCGGCGACGACGCTGCTGTCACCACCGTACTGGCAGTGGCGCCGCTCATCGGAGAAGAGGAGGGGATAATGCTTGTTGGTTCTGCTTGAGTTTTTCACCTGGGTCAGCGCCTCTCTAGCGATGTGGGGCCGTGGACATCTCCACGTCCGCGGCGAGGGTCCGGTCCACCGAGCCGGCAGCGACAGTGTGGATCCACGGCGCGTCATTGACGACGGATGACGGCGAGGGACCGCTGTTGCCGGCGGCGCACACCACGACGATGCCCTTGGACACCGCACTGAACGCGCTGACGGCGATGGGGTCCTGATCGAACGCGGAGCCCGCGCTGCCGCCCAGCGAGATGGAGAGCACGTCCACCCCGTCCTTGATCGCCGCGTCCAGTCCAGCGAGTATGGCCGAGATGTCGCACCCCTCCAGGACGCACACCTTTGTACATGGCGACGTGCGCGGCGGGAGCGATCCCCGCCGCCGTGGCGGCAGCGATGCCGTCTCGCGACGCGCCGTCGACGAAGTTCCCCGCCGCCGTGGAGGACGTGTGTGTCCCGTGTCCGGCGTCGTCGCTGACGTCTTCGTCGTCACCGCCAACGACGAACGATCTGGCGCCGATGAGCTTGTTGTTACACCGGGCCGCGGATGAGCCCGGCACGCACGCGCCCTTCCACCGAGCCGGGGGCGGCGGGACGCCGTGATCGTCGAAGGAAGGGTGCGCCGCGTGGATGCCGCTGTCGAGCAGCCCGACGATGACGCCCTTTCCGTACCCTGAGCTGTTCCAGAACCCGGCAGCGCCTCGCGTCAGCCCCAGGAACGCCGGCGTGTGTGTCGTGGCGAGCTGCAGCGTGCGGTCCAGGAACGCGCGCACGAACCCTGGCTTCCTGGTCACCGCGTCCAGCTCGGAGTCGATCAGCCTCGCGGCGAACCCGGTGAACACCTCGGTATACGAGTGCACCAGACGTTGCTCGCCGGAGTCCGTCAAGGTGGTGTCGGCAAGAAGGATTCCCAGTGGTGATAGCGTGGGGTGTCTGCTGTTTCGGGAGGCGGTGGCTCGACGAGCACTATGTGGACTCGGTATCTAGAAGGTTCTTTTTGAACGTGGTGGAGCCTCGCTTCAGGGTTCACGTAGGACAGCACAGGCGCAGGAAAACGGAGGTAGGATGATGGAGAGGAGAAATGGCACAGGCAGGCAGTAGTAGACATGTAAAGGATGGGGATGCCATTGCTGTAGGACTGTAGGAGTATCAGAAAAAAAAAAAAAAAAGTATCAGTGGGTGGTTTTCTACCTGCATTTTAATTGTGATGAAATCATTGCAGCATGCCAGAAACTGATTGCCTAAGAATTCTCTGCAAATCGAATTCATTCAAGGGGACATGATTTTGATTCATTCACGGATCAGCTATCCAGCCTATAGCAGCTAGGCTAGGTCGCTGCTGACGTCTGTAGGATGTGATATTTCACATGGACTAGCAGTATACTCAACTGCCGGCTCAAGAAACAGAGACATCGTAAAACAGGAACAAGAGAATGCTAATAGTAGATATACTATGAAGAGGGATGACTCGATTATGCATTTCTCGTCATATAAACAAAAGATATCATGAAAATCAGTCCAGCGAGCACCTAGGCTGCAGAATAATCATATCATTTCACACAGCAGAATGAAAATCACACAACATATAGTACTGCTGCCATAATAGTATTGCAATTAACCAAGGTGCTCATGGGTAGCATAGTAGTACCATAGTAATACAGCAATTTAACCAAGGTTCTCAAGAGCAACACAAGTACATAACCAGCTAAAGCTAATACCCAGCAAAAGTACCATACTACTACCATGGCTCCAGAGTTCTAGGTAGTTGAATTCTTGAATACCATACTAGCTAACATGAGACTACCAGTTCTAGAAATCATCATCGGAGTCAGAATGATCACCCACGGGGGGCCTTGTTGCCACTTGGTCCAACAACCTCATGACTGGGAGCGAGTTCTGGGGGTCGTAGTCATCCTCAGCATCTTGAACAGCCACAAAAGATTCATCACCTTCACTGTCTAAACTCACATTATCAGTCAGACTAGGCTCAAGACTTCCATATCCAGGATAAGGCCTACGCAGCTTGCGGTCCTCAAGGGTGTATGATCTACCAGTGACTTCTTCAACAAGTTCCCACACAAGATTCTCCCTACTATAGAGTTGTGCAGTTTGCACGCCGACCCATTCATGGTCAAACTCATAGCATTCAAGGATCAAAGGTTCAAAGTTGCTTCCTTCTAACTGCTGCCTTTCACCCCTATCAGATATCATCAGGTTATGTCGGACATAAGCCCTATTCTCCAATTTCTTGCGTTCCGACTGTTTCATAGTTATAGTGTGGATCTACAAAGTACAGATAGAAACAAAAGGTGCAAGTTAAGTTATATTCCTCAAGGCAAACAAATCATATGCCTATCTGTTATTGCTGATATCCACTTATTTAGTCACTTACACAGTCAAACATAGTCCAATTGCGGTCATAGCCAGATGCTGAACAATAAAGATTAACAATACGGCATGCAATCTTTTGAAGCTCTCCAGCAGACCCACCAAAGGCACACCACCAATCATCTACATGTAAGGCAATAAGACATAATAAACACTTTATAAAAAAAACTTGCAAGGAAAGAAAACCTTTGCAGTTGAATAAAGAACAAAGTTATACCATTCACAAAAAGCTAAAAAGAAAAGAAAATTTTGAAATTGAATATAGATTGAAGTTTACGTACTTGGACTCTTTTTCTTGTCTTGTAGGGTTAGTAATTTCTTCCCAAAGCTATTTTCAGCCCTCTCGTATTGATCAGCTTGGTCCATTACCTTGGCGATCAAATTGTCATCATCAACAATCATTTTCTCAACCACATCATTAAACATTTCCCGTAGACTGGAAGCATAAGCAAGGTCCTTTTCTTTGATGTCGAAAATTTTGTTTGGGTTCAGAAACAAAGCAGCACCATATAGTTTTTGCTTCATTTGATCAGCGCAATGCTGCTCAACAATGTCCATCAGTTTCTTCAGTATTCCTTGATTGCTTGCAAAAGAATCTCTGATTTTTTTCTTAGCAAGATCTAGACCTGCGAAGACCTCTGGCATTGATGGCTTCTCAGAATCATAGACCATCCTCAACAGAACAAGAAGTGGTTCTGAAGCTTTTATGCAATCTTCTACTCCATTCCAAAACGTGGCATTCAACACAATTTCACGCACGCTTTTTCCTGTTTCTGTGCTTGACACTTTGGACATACTCCAATCCTCATTAGTGAATAGATATTTCATTACATCTCTATGCTTGTACATCCTCTCCAAAGTGAGGAATGTCATGGAGTGTTGAGTGGTTGCAGGTGCCACTGGATCCTTCCCATCCATCTTCTTACACAATGCATTGAGAAATTTTTTATGTGTGTAAATAAATGTGGTGACAAGCTTGGCCTGTTGAATATGCTTCTTGAACTCTTGCATCCTCCCAATGTCGTTCAACATAAGGTCCAAGCACTGGAAAGCACAGGGGGTCCAAAACAGTGTAGGAATCCTATCCATTAGAATCTTGCATGCAGCTTTAAGGTTATGGCTGTTATCAGTAACAATCTGAACAACTTTGTCCCTGCCAACTTCATTGATCCTTTCCTCTATCAATTCTGCCAACAAATCTGCATGATCTGTTGCATATGAAGCATCAGCAGAGCCCAAGAAGAAAATCCCCTCCACACTACCGACCATGAAAGTGAGCAAGTGAAGACGCCTCCTAGGATGGGTCCAAGAATCCACCATGAGCGTGCAACCGTGCCACTCCCAAGCCCTCTCATGCTTCTTCCTCTGTTCAGCCACCAAGTCCATCACATCCTCAGTTAGAGGCCCACTCAACTCCTCTTGGCTAGGCATTTCCCAGTGTCCTCCACACTGTGCAATGGCCTCCATCAGAACTTGAAAGCTTCTACCGTCGAGGATGCTAGGAGGATAACCATTCTTTTGCAGGAACTTGGCCATAAGCTTGACAAACTTTGCCTGAACTGAGCCCTCGGCTGGTGGTTCATGGTCCGACATATTTCGCTTTAGCTGCTATTGCAAGAGATGAACTTAAGGTCAGTAACTGATGGCACAAATCTTGTTACAGGAAAATGAATTTACTTACAAGAAAGCATCTATCCATAAAATAGGATGAACAGATACACTAATTTAGTAGCTAAAATATAGAGTCAGCTTCTGATGTTGCTATTATTGGATCCCAGTAAGGTGCTGTAATAATAGTATTATTACTCAACCCCCATTTGGGCCAAAAAGAAAATCTGTGTAAAAAAAGAAAGGTATTTCGCTTCCTGTGCCCACCCTTTTGTCCCCTGTGGCCTGTGGGAATGATGATTGTACAGAATACAGATGTAGTGCTGGACTAATCTTGCGCAGAGACAAAAGAGTCGGATTGGCAAATAACCACGCAAAAAAAAAAAAAAAAAAAAAAAAAATCATCTTGTATACATGGAGTGCGTTTGCTTGCCAAAAAATAATCATATAAAGAAATAATCTTATTGGGTAGAAAAAGAGTTTGGTAGGTTAAAAATGGGTCAAATCTGAAGCAACGAAATTGAGAGAGAGAGAGAGAGAGAGAGAGAGAGAGAGAGAGAGGAAATGAATCTGTGCATCAAATCACAAAAAAGTTTGAAAGGGAAATACAAGTTTGGTAGTACGAGGAAAGAATCTGAATGCAGGTGTTAGGTCTCCTTTATGTTTTTTTCTTATAGTAATTTTTGTATCCCTAGGAGATCTATTGAGCATCTGAATAAAGAAATCGAGATTGCAGATCGAACACTTGAACACGTGAACAACGCGTTTGTGGCAGAGAGAAAAAAAAAAAAAAGGTAAAAGCCTGTCCATTGCACACATCTTAGAACATGTTAAAAAATGAATAGTTTGTTCGTCCTTGTAGATCAGTCATTCGAGTAAATCAACTAAGTCAAAGAAACAAGGAAATATCTAGAGCATTTGAACACGGGAGCAAATATCTAGTTCATCGAATCGCAAAAAGAAAAAAGAAAAGAAAAGAAAAGTGGAAAATGCAACTAAGTCAAAGGGAAAAGTGGAAAAATGGAGGTTTCAGTTCCTGAGGAAAGGAATGGAGATGATGCGTTTGGATCAAAGGATTCAGAGAAAGACTTTTCCGGAGGAAAGGGAATGGAGGTTTGAACACGGGACATGCTAATCAAGTTTGCCTTGCTTCTGCTCCCCGCCTAAAAGCTGCATTAGATGTACTATTTTTTTTTGGCATATATTTTTAGAAGTTGACAAATAACAAGATTTGTCAAGTAAAATTTAACAAACTTTTGGAGATGAAAGCCTAATTAATTTGTCATTAGCACATGTGTTATTGTAGCTATTTAATGGAATCATGAACTAATTAGACTTAAAAGATTTGCCTTGCAATTTACAAGCAAACTATGTAATTAGTTTTTATTTCTTCTATATTTAATACTCCATGCATGTGTCGAACATTCAAAGTGATAGTTTTAGATTGTAAACATTTCATGATTCCTGTGTCATTGATTCCTGTGTTTCAAACCCAGCTTTTAGAAAGTTTTTCAACTCTACCTTATTCCTCAAGCGTTTTCCTTTCCCCGTGTTTTTGCATTCCCGCCAGAGATGGCCCCCAGAGCCTAGAGAGTGTGCAGAGATGGCCCCCAGATCCTAGATGCGGAGGACGGAGTGGACCAATCCAATGAACCTGAGAAAGAAGAGATTAGAAGGGGAAGAACAGATGGGGTCATGAGGAGAAGAGAACGCAGGTGGGGAGCAGAAGCCGAGAGGGAGCACCTGTGGTCTGCCAGTCGAGGAATGGAGGTGGAGAGCAGTGAGCAGACGCGTACCGCCTTTTCTACCCCGCTCGCGCGCCTTTTTTTCGCTCTCCCGCGCGCTCGCCTCGCCCAGTAACCGGAGCGTTGGGTTTGTTCGCTGGACAGTGTAATCTCACGGAGAAATGATTTGGGTTTTTGGATAGGTAACACTACAATTTTCGGTTATCGGAGAAGTACTACAACTACAACTTCGTGTATCTCGGACGAACGCCACGGAATAAGCTCGCGGACGTTTTGGGCCTGGCGGCAGGCGTAATCGACGGGCTCGTATTTGCGTATGGACGCGCATGCCCTCGTCAACTGGATATGCCCAACACACAACACGTCCTTGCCATAGACGGGGCGTATATACCGGTCGTATTCTCTCTTTGCTAAGGAAACTAATTTCCCACTCAATCGCAGTATTAAGGAAACTAACTTTACCCGCTCGCGTCGCCCCGCGCGGCGACCGAAGCGAAAACCCCTAGCCGCCGCCCCCTGACCTCCTCCGGCTTCCCTCCCGCCGCCGCCGCCGCCCGAAGCGGGCCTCCGGAGCTTCGCGGCCCCGCGAGGAAGGCGGCGGCGGGGCTCTTCCCTCTCCTCGGGCGTATTGGAGCGGGCGCGGCCGTTCTGCTCTCTGGAGCGCCCCTCGCCGGCGGGGGATCCCGGCGGCGGAGGCTCAGCCCCCGTCAGATCCGGCGTCGCCCCCTGCCGATTCGGGCTGCGCGCGCGGGGGGACGCGCGAGTATGTGGCGGGCGAGGTGTGGGGCTCCGCCGGCGGCGGCGGATTTGAAGACGGCGGCGGCGGCGACCCCGCCGTTCCGGCGGCGGTGCTTGCTCGTTGGGAGTGTACGGGCACGGGCGACGGCAAGGGGCGGCGGCGGCGGTTGCCGTGGGCCGGCGCGGATCGCTCCCCGGCGGCCGCCGCCGGGTGGTAGGCGGTGGTGGTGGCCGGAGTTGGTGCGAGGAGGAGGGCACGGCCGCGCGGTCGCGACGGTGGTGGCCGGGGCCGGAGCCTCTCGCGCCGCCGGTTTCCGGCCATGGTGGCCGGGATTTGGTGGAGCCGAGGCGGTTCTTCGTATGGGCGACCGGTGTGCGACTTGATGGACGGTACTTCCCCCTTCTCGACGACGTTAAATGCTGGCGCCACCATGGTGGTGGGGTGGGAGCTGGGCCGGTGCTTGTCGGTGGCGCCGAGGTGGTGCCGGGCGGTCGCGGGGGCTTTTTCCCGTGAAGGCGTTGTGCGGTTGGAGGGGTGTGTGCTCCGGGTTTGACCGAGAGCGGCAGGCATGGTTCGGCCAGGCGAAAGCCTTCACTGCCGCTTGATCGGTGGTAATGGTGGCGGCGGCCTTGGGTCGTCGTTCCCCGCTTGGGGCACCATTGATGGCTGCCATGTCCTTGCGGCGTGGGTTCTCGGGTGAAAACCCGTCCCCTTTTGGGCGTCGCGACGACGGGCGTCACGGGCGTCGTGCCCTCCTCCTGGAGGCGCCGCATTTGGAGACCCATCTTGGTTTGTGCTTGGGGTGGTGGTCGGCTGGTGGAGTTGCCTGTGTGTTGCGACTGTGGTGGTGCACTTGGTCCGTGTTGGTAGGGAGGTGCTGAGGACCCATGGGTGCTGGAGGTCTTGGGCTGGTGCGCATGGTGGTGGTGATCTCGGTGCCGGTGGGGCGGAAGTGATGCTCTTGAAGCGGCTTTAGATATCCGAGTCCCGGGTAGTGGAGTGAGGCGATGGGTGAGGCGAGGCCCCACGCGCAGTAGCCGGGATCGCTGATTTCCATTGTGCCGCAAACGGGATTTTCTTGCCGCTTTGCTGGAGCCGGGGATCGACGGTTGTGGGTGTGCAGCTTGAGGGTGATAGTCCCATGGTGGAGGAGTTCCGTGTAGCCGCTCGGGCTTGCGGCGGGCTGCGGCCAGCAGCGTTGGTGACGACGGCGCAACCGACGGCTTGCTTTTGACTCCTCTCCCGTGGTGGTGGTGGTGTAGGGTTGTGTGCGTTTGCTTTCTTTTTTTTTCTTGCCCTTTTGTGTGGTGGCTCATGTCGATGTCCCAATCCGACCGAGCGGCGGTGTTGTGTCGATGTCCCAATCCGACCGGGTCGTTGTGGATGGAGGCTCGTGTTGATGACCCAATCCAACCGAGCGGATCTTCTTGTTGATTTTCTCCCATCCGAGTGGTGTTGTTGTATCAAGTGGTAGGGGAATCTCCCCAAGTTGAGTCGAGTGGGCGCTTGGCGCGAGTTGAGTTGAGTTGATTTGGTACCTAGGTGTGCGGTCGGAGTAGGGTACCCTCCACAATTGTATGGTTTTTCTCGGCCCGGTTTCCAAATCAAAAAACTGGGTGGCACTTGCCTTTTTTTTTCGTCTAATAGAAATCGCGGCAAAGCTTTTGCCGCCCCTTCTAAAAAAAAAAAAAAAAAAAAAAAAAAAAAAGGAAACTAACTTTTAATTGAGCATGGAAAATGTTCAAGACGTAAAGTGCAACTGATCCACAATAGTGCTTAGCTAGGTACTTTCTCTTCTGGCATTTAGAGTTGTGTTGCTGGGCCATGTCCATGCCCGCGACAATTAGGGTGTGCAACTCGATCTAGCATATACTAATAACTGCCGTAATTGTTTGGGAGGTACTTTTCTCCATTTTAACTTTTTTGATACATCCATTTTGCTATGCATATAGACAAAATCGAATTGATCGTGTCTTACTTCATTGACTTGGCATGTCATGATGAGCTAACCGACATGAGTAGCGTATTATTGCAATTGTAACTTTTCACAAGTATTGTGATTTAAGTTGCTCTTTTCATTATTATAATGCTATTGCTATAGTTTTGAATCATGGTAAATGTTGATTGTTACATTTATAGCTTCAGATGGACATGTATATTTTACTTCTCCTACACTAGTTTATCTATGTTACAATCGTTGTTGTCAAGAAAATAAACATTGATCCACACAACACAATAAAGATCAGCATGAGATAAATATAATATTTGTAATGCTCCAACTAGAAAAGTTTTCAGGCAGCAATTGTGGTGCCACCTTGGATTTTTTTATGTGATATAATGATATACTAAATGAGAGAAGGGAGAGTGGAAGAAATCAGGTCTCATGCAAGGCATGTTTTGATAGAAAAAGCTATTGCACTATACATGCACTGTTAGTTTTTGCACTGAAGTAGGTGATTCTATTCGTGATAGGTCAGGAAGAATGATGAGTGGCTACATAGTTGCTTACGCTATAGATGATACGGTCGTTTTTTTTTTTGAAAATGTGATATGGTTCATTGGAAACAATAGCTTCCGGAGGGTAAGGACAGCAGCAGCTTGGCTATTTTTGTGGTTTGGGTTGGGATTGGCCTAAATCAACCGTATCAACTATACTAGGACATCTGATATTCACCACATTAAATGAGAGCTAGCACTCTAGATGCTAATATACCTCATACAATTAATTTCTCTTGCCGGTAAGATAGTCCAAATAATTTGAAATCACAATTATCATTTGACATACCTCAAAGATTTCACAAGTAATGCTCATTGTGGTAGTTGAATTGTCATCTAGAAGTATAGCTTTAAATGATGAATGTCACTAGATTAAACTTGTGACTAGGGTGGATAATTAAATGTATACCATGTTCAGTCTTATATCATATCTTATAGATTTGCATATTTGTGGTTGTATCTCTAGAATCTCCACCCTTTATAATTCAAGTGAAAAATCTCTATACACCACACGTCATTATTATATTTTAGATATTTGAAGAGATCTGTGGCTCGAAGAGCTATATCATTGATGAAAAAAAATCTTTGACCTAAATTTAAAATATGTGAAGATATGAAAGCAAAATATTGCTTGGATATTATTCTTCAATAATCTCCACCCTTCAACAACCCTTGCCTCCTTTTATAATAAGCCATACTAGTATGGTAAAGGCACATGTAGAACCTATAGGCTAAAATCAACAACCTTTTGTTTCCTTAGGAGACCTTCCATGGAGGATCAATCATGGAAGGCCTACTCCCATCAACCTCCTCCAAAACCTTGCCTAACCAAAATAATATGGGATCTTAAGAAGAGAGAACTAGCGACGCCCACATTTGTATGCCTACAATACACCAAGGAGTCTACTTACCAACAAGCCATGGCTTCCCACTGCAAACAACATGTGTAGGCCGACATGTCTAAAGGGACAGTTGAACACATTTAAATATTTTCTAGACCGCACATATTTTTTTCTTATGTACCGATGCTCAACCAAGTTCATCATTTGTTGATAGAGTATTGCCATAAGGGCCAAAGCAGACCAAGCAGGCACCTTGGCCAAGTTACACAACTGTTTTTGCTTATGCTAGATATCCTTTCATGTCACATCTAGCAAGTCTCTTGAGAGACAACCAAAACGGAGTTGCTCCGAGGAAAACTCCTTGGAGTCAGTCCCGACATTGACTTGGTCCTACGGTTGAGTCCCGCTCTTCATACCTCATAATTCAATACATGTATCACATGGATATGAGCCAAAAAGTCTTAATTTGCATAGTTGGGTCAACAATATAGAGAACACATTGTTTATATAATTCAAACTCTAGAACAAATGTTAAATTGTTAATAAATACAAGTAGCATTTGTATAAACAATCTAGTTCTCTCAGATAACTTTAGTTTTAATTCCAATATTTTACATTCCCACATCAAACTCATGGACATGGAAAGTTCTTGTATATGACATGCCTTTAGACAAATATATCATATCCAAATTGAGGGAAATTTGAATCTGACCAAAAAGAAAATATATCATAGAAAATAAGCTAATATTCTATGACATAGTATAATAGTTGCAAGTGCAACATGCACGCACATCTCATACATCAAACTTTGTTCCATAGCAGAAAGAAACATAATGTAACTTGAACCGTAAGAAACTAGATATACTTTTTATTCTAACAAGATAGAGATGTAACAAAAATATAAATATTCATCATAGAAGCTCCAAATTCTCGCTTTCATTTATCACATGGCCCATAGATCAGCATTTCCCCCTTGGAGTTTTCACCATGTATTCAACACTACTTATTGAATCTAGCCACCAGGTTGTCATCCGGCCTAGAGCTATCGACGCGTCTGAAGAGCGGGACCCAGCCATAGGGCTAGGTCAATGTTGGGATTGACTTCAACAGGAGTTGTCCTCAGAGCAACTCCGTTATGGTTGTCTCTCAAGAGACTTGCTAGATGTGATATGAAAGCATTTCCAGCATAAGCAAAAACAGTTTTGTAACTTGGCCAAGGTGCCTGCTTGGTCTGCTTTGGCCCTTTTGGCAAGACTCTATCAGCAGATGATGAACTTGATTGAGCTTCACTACATAAGAAAAAATATGTGTGGTCTGGAAAATACTTAATGTGCTCAATCTGTCCCCTTAGACATGCCAGCCTGGACATGTTGTTTGCAGTGGGAAGCCATGGCTTGTTGGGTAGAAGACTCCTTGGCGCATTGTAGGCATACAAATATGGGTGTTGCTAGTTCCCTCTTCTTAAGATCCCATATTATTTTGGTTACGTAAGGTTTTGGAGGAGGTTGATGGGAGAAGTAGGCCTTCCATGATTGATCCTCCATGGAAGTTCTCCTAAGGAAACAAAAGGTCATTTGATTTCTACCTATAGGTTCTAGATGTGCTTCTACCATGGTACCATGAGTTCTTATAAGAGGGGGCGGGGGTTGTTGAAGGGTGAATTATTGAAGAATAATATCCAAGCAAGATTTTGCATTCGTATCTTCACATATTTGAATTTGGGTCAAAGATTTTTTTTTTTCATTAATGATATAGCTCTACGAGCCGCAAATCTCTTCAAATATCTAAACAATAATAATGATGTTTGGCGTATAGAGATTTTTCACTTGAATGAAAAAAAATATGTGGACATTATAGAGATACAACCACAAATACACAAATCAGAAGATATGAACATGGTATGCATTCAATTATATATCACAAATCACAAGTTTGATCTAGTGACATTATTCATTTATTAAAGCTATCCTTCTAGATGACAATTCAACTACCACAATGAGCATTACTTGCAAAATCTTTGAGGTATGAGCAATAAATGATAATTGTGTTTTCAAATTATTTGGACTATCTTACTAGCTAGAGACATTAATTATATGAGGTATACTAGCACCTAGAGTGCAAGCTCTCATTTAATGCGGTGAATTTCAGATATCCTAGTAGTTGATAGGGCTGATTTAGGCCAATCCCAACCCAAACACAACAAAAATAGATAATTTTTGCCCTTACCCTCTAGAAACTATTGTTTGCAATGCACCACATCATATTTTCAAACAATGCACCATATCATCTACAACATAAGCAACTACGCAACCACTCATCATTTTTCCCACGTATTACGAATAGAACCACCTACTTCAAAGATTTCTTCCATTCTCCCTTCATTCATTTAATATATATTATATCACATAAAAAATCCAAGGTGGCACCACAGTTGCTACCTGAAAACCTTCCTATTTGCAACATTATGAATATTATGTTTCTATCATGCTAGTTTACTATGTTGTGTGGATCAATGTTTACTCTTGACAATAATAGTCTAACATGGATAAATCGGTGTAGGAGAAATAAAATATCCATGTCCATCTGAAGTTGTTACTATAAATATACGAGACCATTGAAAGCATACATGGAGTTAATATGGCATTTCAAGTAAAGATGTCAAGAAGGACCTCATTGCACTAAAAACATGGTTAAAAGTGGTTTGTAAAAATATACTATGTACTCTGCATAAGGTATTTTTTCCCTAAAGATTAAATTTCTAATGTTGCACTATAATCCACAACTAATATACACCCTAAAAATGATGCACAATATCATATTTCTCTCTCCTACGCCATAGATCTAGATCACCAAAAACTTGAATGAAATGTAAAAAAGGATGTGAGAGCACATACCAATAACTTCACACCCATGAGAGCGCAAGGCAGGCGGGGATGCCGCGAGAACCATGGTTAATGATCATTGAGGTGGAGTGGATCCGACGAGGAGGTAGTCTTTCTCTCAAATCTGCCGCGTGCACCGCTAGATCCGCCGCCAAAGTTTCGCTTTCTCTCAGATTTGCTGCGAGCCCACTAAATTCATCGCCGGAGTTCCAAGATGTGGCAACAGGTGGGGAGAAGAGCGAGGGGCAATGGAGAATGGCCGATCAAGGGGAGCTGTCAACCGGGTGGAGTGAAGTAGGGAAAGGAGGCAAGTGAGGGAGAGGGGATGAGAATGGGTAATAGGGTGGATCTGGAGTCCTAGACATGAGGGTTCGGGGGAGTTTAGAACTAACTCTTCAACTCACTGTATTTCATAATTTTTTCGGGTCCGAGATTCCCTAAGAGTCTTAAATAACTTGTCATTAGTGACGTGTTTTGTTTACTAAACATGGACGACACTCGACACGTTCCATTTACATGCATCGCTGATCTACCAACTGTAACATATTAAGGTGTCTCCTTTGTGTTGTTTTTGCATAGCGTGCTGTTCTCTTCCATAGAATCCAAGAGCAAAAACTCCCCCCTTAAAAATGATGTTTTTTAAAGTTCTAGAGCTCCAATAACACCGTCAAAATTAATGGGGAGATCCATGTAGGAACAAGATGGGGTGGTTGGGGGTCTTGAGAGAATCATATGACAATAGGGTATTGAGAAAAGTTTAGTGTTTGGATGAGCAAAAGGTAGGACTGATTGATTTTTTGATTAGTTATATAACTAAACTAGCCATGAAGCTCTCATATGTATAGTGGTAGTATTATGTCACTATGTAGAAAACATCTCCCATGAAATGCACGTGGTTGCTTGATTTGGATTCAAATCGCGTCAAAATCTAGATTAGGCTTGTTTTCAATCCAAATAAGTCAGTTTCTTTATGAGTGGCCGAACCTACCTAAACTGGCCTGAGCTGGTTTTGCAATCTTCACCCAACTACTATGCAAACTAGCTTGGGTTGTGTTGATATTTCTAACACGATTCAAATTAGGAAGGCGAAAGAAATATATAGATGGTATCTATCATAACTTGTGAGCTTGGATGTGGAATTAATCTCACGATCCAACAAAGGCGGAGTTAGGCGGTGTTAGTTGTGGGGTGTAATCTCAAAGATCATTATCCATAGTGGAGTTAATCTCACTAAGGATATGTACCCAAGGTATACCACTCATTTCTAGGCATTACCTACATACTAGTCCCGTCACCCTAGCAATAACGCTCTAAGAAATGCGGGTATGGTATTCTTGAAAAGGCCTTGATAAAAGATGAACTTGATATCTGCAAGCGCACAGATAGAAATACCATTGTAGCACTTCACCGGGAGTCCATCCAGGTATCGTATTTATATTTTACCACAGGGAAGGGGAAGTTTATGGAAAGTAAGAGAGATAGAGGTGCCTATTGATTTAATTTATGATTTACTTGAGATCCACTTGCAGTTGTATAATGCGAGTAAACATATGCATCTAACAATACTCATAACAGGATAAGTCACAAGATAAAGATAAATAATAAATGATAACTACCCAAGTCTAAGATCATAGTATGCCACTAGTATCATATGAGCTATTAACATGGTTTAGAAAGAACAGAAAGAATATTCCTAAGATACTCCTAATCATATGTCAATGAATACTATAATTAGTGCAAATACATCTAGCTATCATGGCAAGGTTGCAATACATCTACACATGGTAAGCATTACCAATGACAATCAAGGACGAAACTTGATCATCACCGTAATTATGGCTCAACTCGGCCTATCATTCGGAGGGTGGACTCCAAAGGACTCAACAGGACTGTCACTCCCGCGATCTACCACACGTCCCGGAATGTAGGGTGCAATCGCAGATAAACGTTGTATAAACACCACGTTTACACATTGCTTATCACCCACTAAGTGATCATCTAAGTGGATGCTATACGATTCCATGCATAAGATATAAGACAAACTCACTAAACTAAATATATAACTATAGCATGCATGGATACATATCACTAAGAATATAATCATTATATAGAACAAAGTCATATCAATTATATTCCAACAATAATACTTACAGATTGGATACAAGAGAGAAGCCAAGAGAAACACTGCTCCCGCTACTTCTTGACTATCAGGAATCCAAGACAAGCTTGACTTCCTCTAGAGCTAACTACTTCTAATATGATGAACTAGGGCTTTAGATCTAGACTTGGTTGGACTTGAGTAGAACTGACTTGGTCTGAGTTGAGAATGAGTTGATAATGAATTAGGGTTTTGCCCTGGGGTCAGGTGGTCTTCTTATATAGCTCTCGGTGAGGAACAGGGACCCTGGGATCAAACCGACCTTCAATAACGGTGTAGATACAACCTCAAGGTCGGTGGTAATCCTGGCGATCGCCAGGGGTCAAGATCACAACGTGATCTCCTTCCTCCCGTGTCTTCTGGTGTCTTCTAGAGTGTTTTAGTGCACATTTTGGGTTGAGTTACTTCACGGTCAAGTCTTGTCATCGTATGGGATGTAAACTCTTAGGTTTCTCATCGTTCTTATCTGCTTTTATCTGTTCAGTCCCTACAAAGTCGTGGAATACCAAAACTCATGGAAATATGTTAGTTAGACCCCTAGACTTATGTTGATATTCATCTTAAGCCCTTATTTCATGTTTAATTGACTAATAATATTATGCTATAACAGGTGTCAACAAGTTGGTTCTAAATTTCCGCTAGACCAGGTTTTCTACGTGTTGGTATTTTTAAACGCACACAAAATAAATAAGGAAAGATCTGCAAGCGCCTGAGATACCGTTGTAGCTTTCACCCAAAAAGGTTTTAATATCGAATCCACATGGAAACACGTGAGGCTAACTACAATCTAACTCAACAATAAAAATAACTAAGTTTGAGTTTATAATAACTATAAAGGTTTTAAGATAACTAAAATAGTTTTATAATAACTAGGAGTAGCAACAAGGTTAGGATAAATAGGGGGAACAAAGAGGATAACTAAGGGTCCTCAACTTCTAAGTTAGGGTAAACTATGCCTTCAACTGATCTATCTTGGCCGATAATTAATCCAGAACAAAGCAGAGTTTCTTCCCTACTAGCACCAATAAGACTACCAAACTTACTACGGGATGGTGGGGCTACAAAAGGACTCAACAGTGTGTCACACCTATGATCTACCACCAAATCTAGAAAGTAAGGGGTATTCACGATTAACCCTAGCCTAAGCACCATGCCTACGCTAAGAATTAACACTCTACTCCCTCTAGAAATAGGAATAAAGCACTCAAAAGAGTCATAAACTAGATAAACAATATATACAAAGTAAACTTAGATTAAAGTTAAATTACCAGAGAAATCATAAAGACAAGATAAACTTGAATCCACTGAAGTACAAGAGAGAGCACTTACAGGTCGGCAACTCCTCCCAACTCATCCCTCACTCTCTATCTCACTATTTCTATGTATAAGACTAGATCTATGAAGAACTAATCTTCTCTTGATAGCTAAACCTAAGAGATGGATCCATTCAAGGGACCTCTCTATTGATCTAATGTACTGAATAATGAATTAGAGTTTCCAGGGGGTGCTCTGCCCTTACTTATATAGCCTTGAGGGATGAATCGTGGTCGTCGGATCTGAAAGGTTCTAATGGCTAGAGGGGGTGAGGTGAATAGCCTATAAAACTTTCTACAACAACACTTAAACAATACCGTTAGTAAATAAGATGGCGAAGCGTAACAAAGCGATGCTACAAGATATCTAGGCAAGCCACCTAGCAGTTCTAACCAATTCTAAAGTCTCTAAATGTACTCAAAGGCTAGGTTGCCATTTTCCTCCTAGATGATCAAGTTGAGCTAGCTAATTCTATCAAAAGGTGCTACTCAAGCTAGATAAGCTAACACACTACACAAGTCAATACTATGTAAGAATGCGAAGGAGTGCTAGGATACAATACCGATGGTGTAGAGTAGAGGTTCTGGCCAATCACCAATGTCAATGAAATCTCCAACGAGCAAAGCACACTTGACATGATGATTTTTACCGAGGTTCACGTGTTTGCCGACACGCTACTCCTCGTTGTGGCGATACACCTACTCGATGATTCACAAGCTTAATGGTCGGTGCCAAATCCCACGGTGGGAGCTCAATGAATCACTCACAAGAGGGGATCCACAAGCCACGAGCAATCCACTAGTGACTCCTTTCGCGAATCTCTCGCGGGGTAAGGATCAACCCCTCACAAGTCCACCGGTGTGGCCTCGAACAATCACCAATCGAGCTCAACACCACCACGAACTCCAAGCCGCTAGGGAACCAAGCAAATTCCCAAGATAACAAGAATCTTGCAGCTCCTCCAAGGATCAAGTGCCTCTAGATGCAATCGACAATGCAATGCACTTGGATTCTCACTCAATCTCATGAAAGATCGAAGTTAGGCAAGAGAGATGAGTGGAGGGGAGTTTTCTCAGCTCACAAGAGAGTTAGAATGATCAAATGTGCAAGAGAGAGCTCAAATGACCGGCCACACACATATATATAGGCTCCACCACAAAATAGAGCAGTTGGTGTTCAAAACATAGCTGCTGTGCCCAGACCGGACGCTCCGGTCATGGGTCTGGTCACAACCGACAAACACCTGGACCCACATGCTAACAACCCGATCCAAGGGTCCGGTCGCAGAGTCTGGTCGCCGACTGGACGCATCGATCGGCCAAAGCACCGATCTCGAATCGACCGGACTATGGTCGACCGGATTCTCCGGTCGCACCTCTAGCGTCCGGTCGCTGGTTCTTGCGAAACTTCATTGTTCATTGTCGCCTTTGCTTCAACTTGCTACCCAACAAGTATACCAACTTGAGCATGAGGGTTAGCAAGATATCTCCGACAAATTGCATCCGGCGCAATAGAAAATAGGCATCTCATTTTCTCAAAAGCGCCGAATCCCGTCGAGTGTTGATGTTTGTTAAGTGCTAAAAGAATAAAAAGATTCTACGAGCACACAGAACATCAATGTAGCTTTTCCCTAGGGGAGTATTCTAGGGTATCGTATCCACAAGGAAGCTAATGGTAAAGAATTTTAATAACTCACAATCATGTATCTGCTAACTTAGCAAACCAACTAGACTAAAGAGGGGTAAGTGATAAATGATAAATAAATAACAAAGCACAAACTAATAACATACCTAATATTATAAAAGAGTAACTAAGCTAATCAAGAGGTCAACAGGAGAGATCAAGGTTCCTAAACACTTCTCTATTACTTTGGTTCTAAGGTAACTAAAGTATGGATAAATATAGCAATCACACAATAACACTTCGGGACATCAGAACACTAGCCACATAAAGGGATGAGAAGGGGGCTAGGAAGAAGCTCTGACTAAAGTCCTACAAACACCAACCCGAACGTGGTGGAATACGCCGACCATCGTATCACCACACCACACAGGGCTACCACAAACTATCCGTGGGATTGGGTGCAACCTCAGGTAACAAATAGACTAAACACCATGTCTAATCTACCAATTACTACTCTGTCACATACGATTAACTAAAGTACTCGATGCGAGCGGAGATCCTATGCTAAAGCATAAATACTACACTAACCATAAATATATGAAATGCATAAAATTAAAGTAAATAGAGAAGATAAATATATACCAAAGCATAAGTCTTGTAAAGTAAAGATACAAAGACATACCAAAACTCTGAAGACTATCCAAAACTCGAGCGCAGTTCCACTCTCTCCCTTACTCTTGACTAGATCTAATCTACTTCTAATCTTCATGTCTAATCTACTTCTAATCTAATTCTAATTCTCTAATCCCTGAGAGAGAGATATCCTTACATTGGGACACCTCTACATCTGAGAGATAATGAATTAGGGTTTTAGGGGGTACCCCTGCCCTTGCTTATATAGGTCGGTGGGATGAATCTCAGCCCTTGGATCAAACCGACTTGATTGGACGACTTAGATTGGATCTCAAGGTTAGTGGTGGGAAGCTTCCAGAAGCTGGGCGCGTGGGCCCACAGCCAGGGTGCCACCCGGCCCCACTGAAATCTCATGTTTGGTTTTGAAAATTGATGACACACTTGTGGACTAATCCTTTGCTCTAAGTGATGACTTGAGATATGATTAGGTGGATGACGTGGAGCATGATGATCATGAACATGGACAATGTCGGTGGACTTGATGGATCGTCAAGCTCGGTGATCGGCTTGAGAGGAACCCAGGAGATCAAGGCAAAGGTATCTTGATAGGGTTTTTCCTTTCGGTGATCAAGACACGATAGAGCGTGTGATCACATTATAGGATAGATAGCCGACTATCAAGAGGGAATGCCGCGACAATCCTTTGATGAAGTGCTTCTAGGTCCAATTGACTTGCATATTGCATTTAGGACAATGAGAGCACTAACTTCGATCTTGCCTAACTTATCGACGTGCTAACATTGGTGATAACGTGATCATCTTCGACGTGTTGGCAACCCATGGCAAGAGGCGAAGCAAGGTTGAAGCAAAGGGCGACAACAAGATGAAGAACTTGCTGGAAAACCTGACCGGACGCACGACCAGACGCTGGTCGTGTGACCGGACGCACGCACCGGTGGCTCGGTCGATGGGTCCGATCAAAAGTTCCATAAGCATGTTTTCGGCCGACTTCGAAATGTGACCGGGCGCATGGACCGGAAGCGGTGGCGGGACGCATGAAGATCTTTGTCGGTTTGTGGGCGGGGTGCTCTCGGTCGGTAGTGACCGGACGCACGGTCGGCTGCGACCGGAAGCGTGACCGGACCCGCTGGTGCGTCCAGTCAACGCGTCCGGTCACCCCGCAGAAAGCCTTTTTCAAAGCCCAACGGCTCTATCTCGTGAGTGGGGCTATATATATGGGTTTGCCCGGTTTCTAGCCCCCTCTCTTGCATATTTGAAGCTTCCAACTTGCTATTGAGCTTGTGAGACTCCTCTCCACTCATCTCTACATCCATAACTCGAATTCTTGGTGAGATTGAGAGTGATAGAAGTGCATTGCATCATTGGTTGCATCTAGAGGCACTTCATCCTTAGAGAAGCCGCGGGATTCTTGTTTTCTTGGGAATTTGCCCGGTTCCCTAGCGGCTTGGAGCAAGAGGCGGTGTTGAGCTCGATTGGAGCTTGTTCGAGGCCACACCAGTGGATTTGTGAGGGGTTGAGCCTTACCCCGCGGGAGGTTCGCGAAAGGCGTCACTAGTGGATTGCTCGTGGCTTATTGGACCCTCTCTTGTGATCGTTTGCTTGAGCTCCCATCGGGGATTTGGCACCGGCCATTAAGCTTAGCAACCGTCAAGTGAGTGTGTCTCCACAACGGGGACTAGCGTGCCGGCAAGCACGTGAACCTCGGTGAAAAATCATCGTGTCAACCTTGTTGTGCTCGTTGGAGATTTCTTGTTGATCACGGTGATTGGCTTCCACCTCTACACATCGACGTCGGTATATCGCTCCCTACTCCACGTGTATTTACTTTGTTATTCTTGTGTAGCTTGAGTAGTTTGGTAGAACTTGCTTAGGCTTGTTAGCTCCTAGTTGGTAATCTAGTTAGAATTGCTTGTTCACCTAGGAGTAATCTAGTGACATAGCCTTTGAGTGTTCCTAGAGATATTAGAAATATCATCTCTTGCATATGGCTTGCATAGATAGTTTGTAGCTCCGCTTATTTAGCTTCGCCATCTTATTTACTAATTCGGGTGCTTAGTGTTGTTTGTAGAATTTTTAATAGGCTATTCACCCCCCTCTAGCCATTAGGACCTTTCACCCACCCGGTGTCGCCCGGCCCCACATCCTGACATGTGGGGCCCGCCTTCACGAGCTGTCTTCTCTTGTCTTTTAGACCCCTGAAATTTATACTAATCGTCTTGATTCAGTCCTTTTTTTCTATTTCTCTATTTCTCCTCTTTTCTTCAATAATCTGGAATATTTCGGAGTTCAACTGTAAAACTGTGTGTGCACCAAAACTCGTGGAATCCATTAGTAATAATAATCTTTTATATTATTTATCTATGATTTTGTAGGAAAATAATTACTTAATTTTTGACAATAACTACCGTCAACACCAAGCAAGCTCGGCGGGAGGATGAGCGGTTCCCAAACCCAACTCAACCCTGCAAACCACCGCCGTCTTTGCAAATGTGCCAACACCACCAAGTGTACATCTCCATGTGCATGTGTGTTAGCAATTTCACAACCAAATACAAAGCCGAAGTTAGTGCACTAGATTCTAAATGCATATGCAAGTCAACATGAACCTAGAGGCACTTCAAATTCGGATTAGCCGTGGAATTTCCTCTTGATAGTCGGCTATCTATCCAAAACATGATCTGTTATTGCTGATATCCACTTATTTAGTCACTTACACAGTCAAACATAGTCCAATTGCGGTCATAGCCAGATGCTGAACAATAAAGATTAACAATACGGCATGCAATCTTTTGAAGCTCTCCAGCAGACCCACCAAAGGCACACCACCAATCATCTACATGTAAGGCAATAAGACATAATAATAAAAAAAAAAAAACTTGCAAGGAAAGAAAACCTTTGCAGTTGAATAAAGAACAAAGTTATACCATTCACAAAAAGCTAAAAAAGAAAAGAAAATTTTGAAATTGAATATAGATTGAAGTTTACGTACTTGGACTCTTTTTCTTGTCTTGTAGGGTTAGTAATTTCTTCCCAAAGCTATTTTCAGCCCTCTCGTATTGATCAGCTTGGTCCATTACCTTGGCGATCAAATTGTCATCATCAACAATCATTTTCTCAACCACATCATTAAACATTTCCCATAGACTGGAAGCATAAGCAAGGTCCTTTTCTTTGATGTCGAAAAATTTGTTTGGGTTCAGAAACAAAGCAGCACCATATAGTTTTTGCTTCATTTGATCAGCGCAATGCTGCTCAACAATGTCCATCAGTTTCTTCAGTATTCCTTGATTGCTTGCAAAAGAATCTCTGATTTTTTCTTAGCAAGATCTAAACCTGCGAAGACCTCTGGCATTGATGGCTTCTCAGAATCATAGACCATCCTCAACAGAACAAGAAGTGGTTCTGAAGCTTTTATGCAATCTTCTACTCCATTCCAAAACGTGGCATTCAACACAATTTCACGCACGCTTTTTCCTGTTTCTGTGCTTGACACTTTGGACATACCCCGAGGACGAGGGCGCCGAGCGGCTTGGCAATGGACCGGCGTGGAGAGAGAGGCGGGGGCGCTCGACATTTGTGCTCGATGCAGACCTCCCGGGCAGGGACCCCGACCTGGGCATGCTATAGAAGCTCCCGTCCATCACAACGCTCTTCTTGAACAGGCGTGCCCGCGTTGCTCGGGTACCTCGGCGACACCGCGGGTGCGCGCATTCCGGCCTCGATTCGCCTGTCCCTCGAGTCAGAAGAGGTGCTGTGGCGGATCGCGCGGAGGATGTCGGCCTCCGTGCGCGCGCAGCGTCCGCGGCTGGCGAGGTGGCGCTGCGCGCAGCGCCACGGGTGAACCTGCAACAGGGGAGCTCAACGAGGGTAGATAGGCGGGGCTGGGATTTGGGTTGGCTTTTAGAGACGCCACAAAATTGGATATGCAGGGTCTTTACTGTAGCCTTAGTCAGAAATAAAAAAATGTTGAGCTTTTATAATTGATGATCCTTCATCCACATTTTTTTATTATGAGGCTGTTTAGTTTGTGAAATATTTTGGGTTCGGATCTTTATAGCAGTTTTTTATTTGTATTTGGTAATTATTGTCTTCTACCATGAATCCAGCCAAAAGATCCGGCTCCCACTATGAACTAACTAAGAACAAAAGATTCATCTCTCACTTTTCAGCCAAACTATATAAATAGTTTTTTATTTGTCTATATTTAATTCTTCATTTATGCGTTAAAAGATTCGATGTGACGAGTACTGTCAGAAGACTTTTTAAGTTTATTTTTTTTAACTAAACACACCCAACTCTATACAGAAAATCCTAAATTGAAGCAGCTGTCATCGTACTGGTCCCACGAAACGTTGCATACAACCCACGACTTTGGCCCACCCCATGCAAGGACGGCAGAGCCCAGTCCATATGAGTCCATATGAGCGGAGATGCCCAACACTTTGGGCCCACGCGAAATTACGAAGAAGACTGCAGGAGCCCAGTGCCGTCCTCCGCTCGGCTCCACATGCCCCACATGTCATCCACACGCCAAAGCGCAGGCCGTTACTGTCGACGTCATTCTCCTAGAATCAAAAAAAAGGACGTCATTCTCCTCCCCACTTCTCAAAACCACCGCCGGCTTGCCGGGGTGGGGAGAGTCTCCTCTCGACCGCCGCCGCCCCTCCCTCCTCACTGCCCCCTCTTCCCCAATGTCGTCGTCTCCACCACCTGGGGAGACGGTGTGGGCGCGCGCGCTTCGCAAGCTGCTGCCCTCAGGCGCGCCGCTGCCCGATGAGGACCACCTCGACTACTCCTTCTCCGTCGACGTCCCCGCCGGCCCCATTGCCAGGCGCTCGCCGTCCCCTTCCGCCGCTGTGCCGCGTTCCCTCCCGCTCCCGCTCCCGCGCCGCCACCGCCGCCGCATCTCCAGCCTCGTCTTCCGCCCTGCTCCCCGCCTCCACCCCGCTGCGCGTCACCCTCGCCGCCTTCCTCCCCGGACACCGCCCCTGCTCCCACCTCCTTGAACGCCCCCTCGCCGCCGCGCGCTCCCGATTCCCTCCTCCTCCTCCTCCTCCTCCTCCTCCTCTCCTTCAGCTCCCGCTCCCAGTCCCAGGTCCGACCGACGACGGCCGCGGCAGAAGGCGGGCGTGTGCGAGGTGCGGTAAGGGTGGACGCATCGCGGTGGGACTGGGGATCCTGGGGACCGACGCCAGGAAGAGTGCCTGGTCTGCGGCGCGCGATACTGCGCCGGCTGCGTCCTCCGCTCCATGGGCTCGATGCCGGAGGGTCGCAAGTGCGTCGGCTGCATTGGCGCACCCGTTGCCGACCCGCGCCGCCGCGCGGCTCGGCAAAGGGATCCCGATTGCTCACGCGGGTGCTGGCGCCGGAGGAGCTAAGACAGGTTATGCGCGCTGAGCGCGGCTGCGCGGCCAACCAGGTGCGGCCGGACGAGGTGGTCATCAACGGGCGCGGGCTTTCGCAGGGCGAGCTCGATCTTCTGCTCGGGTGCCCTGTGCCGCCGGACCGACTCGTGCCAGGCCGGTACTGGTATGACAAGGACTCCGGGCTCTGGGGAAGGTACGGCATTGGAGTCCCTTCCTTTCAAATTTAGTTGCAAATTGGGGATTCAAAATCTTGCCCCACCAATTAACCACTACAGATGCATGGGACAATGACTGCATGACCTGTTTCCACTTAGGCCATTTTCAGTGGAGTTACAGGTCAAGGCTGTATTTGTTAATATAAGCTCTTGTTTATCCATGAAGGACAACATTTCCCAGAAGTACTGTTTATTAAATTACCACATTGCCGACAATTTTCAGGAAGGTGAGAGGCCTGATAGAATTGTTAGTTCGAAGGTAAGTGTTGGAGGGAAGCTGAGAGCAGATGCTAGCAATGGCACCACACAAGTGTTTGTAAATGGGCGGGAGGTAACAAAAACTGAACTCAGGATGCTCAAGGTACAATATTTGTCTACCAATGTATATTTTGTGTTAGTTTACCACGTGATACCTGTGGTGACTTGTTGAATGCTACTCCCTCCATTCTAATTTATAGGTTGTTTTGGCTTTTCTAGATACACAATTTTTACTATGTATCTAGAAAACCCAAAAACGAGCTATAATTTGGGACAGAGGCAGTACTACTTAAACATTTATTTATCATTCAAGTAGAGCTATAGAGTGTTTTGGATAGTTAGAAATTACTTTTGATTTTAAGGTGAAAAATTGTTGCACACTCAGGCCACTTGATGACATAACTCCACTTGTTTTGGTAACTTTTATGATCAAAATTGAGCACATCTTTTTGTGATTGACATGTAGCCCATTTCCATCTGTCTTGCTTGTGAATGAATTTCTGTTTATATTATCTCGATTCTCAATAACAACTTTATAGTCAAAGCAAATAATTTGGCCATTATTGCTGTTTATTACCTCCTGAAGTGTTTGCTCTGTAATATTCATAAGAATGCAGCATCTGCCAGCTTATAACTGTATAATGTATTGAGAAGCTTATATTACTTTAAAGGGGAATCATAACCCTCAGGCCCTTGTAATTCCAGCTTTAGGTTTTAAAGACTGGGAAGTCATGTTGGATTTGGTAGACCCTAACCATGCAGAAGTTTCCATTTTTCCTGTTAGGTTTACAGGAGCGTTACTTTCATCTAACAGTTGGTAGGCACAAACAAAGATGACAATTTGGGGTTTTACCTTAATTTTAAATGGGGTAAATGTTTTAGTCAGTTCTACCGTTATCTGGGCATTTGTTTATATCTTCGCAGATGTGCATGCTGCCTATTTTACCTTAATTTTACGCTATATATGTTTCTTTGTTTCAGACAGTTCTACCATCAACTGGGCATTTTGTTTATATCATCTCATATGTGCTTGCTAACTCAATGCGTTGTCAAAGAATTAAGGCCTTAGTTATGTGTGACATAAGGGCTTGTAGTAACAGCTCAGCACTATTTGAATAACTTGCTTTGCTTGACAATGATTTTGCTTTAATCAGAAAAGGTCTCCTGAAGTGTCCTTTCATGTTACTCATATTAAAATGTGATGTAACATGTGGCCTAGATGGCCATCGCACGTGTGTATACGATACATGTACAACACAAGTCTATAGCAGTCTAATGCTAGCCTGCAGTTGAGCGAGGAGTATCTCAGAAACAAAGACAAGAGCTAGCAATGCAAATGGTTTGCAAAATAATCCCGTTGTTCTCCTAATGCCAATTACATTGTATTTACGTATGAATTGAGATATCATCTAAACTCATGCATTTACGAGCTAGTTTTGTTATTTATCAGCATTTTCCTGGTGTGGCTGGTATTTTAACTCTGTCCATGCAGTATATATGCTTTAATAGTGGCCCTAGACGCCAAAATTGATGAGTTCCTCCACTGGGTGTATCCACACCTCATATGTTGTAGATGCTACAGAAAGTGTATTTCCAGGTTCATGTCATCATCTTCTTTGTTCCTAGGTACATTAAAGTAACGATATTAGGTAGCATCAAATTCTTGCTTGTATTGTTATGCAAAGATAGGAATGAGCTCACCTTGTTTTTAACTTTCGTGATTATATCCAAAGGTTGCATGGCCTCACCATCTAACCCTTGAGGGGGTGGCCTTTCATATGTATAGCATAGGTGGCTTGAGTTACAAGAATGTGACGTGTATATGACACATGTACAACACAAGACTATGCAAGTGTAATAGTTACATTAGTGACCCTAGTAAGATGGATTTTCTTTGTGATATTATTTTATATTTGTTGCCATATAGTAATCTTATGTGTGGGTACAATTTGTGTTTTCTGTTCTTCTTTCCAAAAATCTTTAGGATAGTATATGGATTACTTTGAACATATGTTTTGGTTACCATTAGAAAACACAATACATTCTATAAAGAGTGACATGGATAGAAAAGGGTTTATGTATTGCTATCTCAAATCCTGATGTTTTCTGCAAAAGCCTAGCAAGTAGCAAAAAAACTGTGTATTGATTGAGATATTAAGATATTTTGCTGTTAACTTGGTGGGGCAGCGGTCCAATTATATAAAGGTTCATAGTGCCGCCGTGCCACAATATGGGTACAAGACAACAGGTTGCAATTTCTTTTAGATGGGTTTCCATATTAGATTATGTATTTTTCTACCTCTTGCAAATAGATCTTCAATGATGTGTTGTACAAATGGGAAGTTATAAATTTTATCCCCAATTTTGTATCTAAGGACCTAAAACTTTTTAGGGGATCATTCATGACCTGTACAGTGCCCACGAAATACTCATTTCTGGTTATATGATCAGAGTTTTACTGGATTTTCATTCAGCTGGCCAGTGTACAGTGCCCACGAAATACTCATTTCTGGTTATATGATGATGGTTCCTATGAGGAGGAGGGACAAAACATTATAAAAGGAAATATTTGGCAAAAGGTAATGTACTTTTTCATAAAGTGCTTGAAAGTTTGTATGTAAATCAACTGAGTAACTATGTTGTTTTTTTGGTTAGCCAGGCATCAACACGTCTTATTGCTAATCTTTTTTCGCTACCAATCCCTCCTGAATATTCTAATGGTTTTGAAGAGGATGCTACATTGGACTCAAGTAGGTTTGTTCCAGATTACCTGGATTGGAAAAGAGTTCAGAAACTTTTACTGGTTGGACTAGAAGGCTCTGGATCAAGTACAATCTTTAAGCAGGTTTTTGTTCTACTTGCTCATATCATATTCAGATAATGAAGATTCGTGTATTTGAATCATTGTAACCTTTGCATACTGTTTTAGATTATTTCAAAGACCAAAGAAAGGAATTTTTTGTTCAGATAACTGCAGGTTGGGATGTTGCTTTTTTTTTCTTGAACGATGCAAGAGTGCTGCATTTCATCATAAGGAAGAGAGTAATAAATGTACAATGCACTAACACAATACACCCAAGACCCAAACACGCGTGCCATGCTTGAATAATGGACACAGCTAAACAAAAATACCAACCCTAGAACAGGGTCTGCTAGAAGCCCCAGCTGGTGGCCATACATCATAAGGTCATCCACTATGTCTTGATTGTGTCCCGTTCCACCATCTGGAGAAGTAAACAATGTCTGGTTGTAGAGATAGAGCTTCTAGTCCAAATTTCTGAAAATAGTGTACCACACCATCCCTGCGACCATTCTTATAGGGGAGGGTTATGGCGCGACTAGTTGCATGTTATAGGAGCACGGAACCCTTGCCACTGCTGCCCCTGTCGCCACCCTCGCCGGTGCTTCCGCCGCCCCTGTCGACCTCTTCTTCCTCAGTGCTCCACCGCCCTGCTGCATCCCTCCCTTGCACAACACCTCCAGCTGCCCCCTGTCCTTGCGTTTCCATCACCGGTGGCCAGCGGTTCCTGCTGTTGCCTCGACCCTGCCCTCCCCTAATCATAGGGCCACCAGCAACCACTTGTGCTGCAAGCCCTGCCCATCGCCTGTGACTCCGGCCCCCTACCCCCAGCCCCTTCACACAAGCCCCCTTCTAGAGCCACCAGCAAGCGGAGGAACCCTAACCCCTAAGGCCCTAAACCTTCTTCTCTATTGGTGGATGGCAGCATGTGGAAGTGCTAGCAAACACGTGACCTATCAGTGATAAAGTCTGCGCATTTATAATTTATGTTCACATGTAGACATGGTCATCTTCAGTGTTTAAACACTAAAGGAGCCACCCCAGCGGCCCAGCCAAATGACTACTAAATGCTCGTCAAGTGATCTCCCCTTGCCTGCGGTAACGGTGCAGTCCTACCTCAGGTAGTCCTGGTGGTTGTTGGCCTAGGTTATGGTGTGGCTGGTTAGGGTAGTTTTCGGGTGTTTTCTCGGCTGGTTTTGCGGAGGTTTCTTCTTAGTACAAAGCTGTGGAGAGTTAGGGGCAGTCTTTCCCCACTGGTTGAATTTTTGAAATTCTTTTTACCACAATGCGCATGCAGCGAACTGTGTTTCTATGCTTCTGTACTGGCATATTCTTTTCAGAATGGAACCAATGATCTACTAAAGTTATGATACTGTGGAAACATGATTCTTAAAATGCTACATAATAGTTTAGTTTACATGTGTGTGTAAGTCTTGTATTTGGGTTTGGTGTGGTGTGTGTTGTGCGGGGTTTCTTCCCTTTTTTTCTTCTTAATATAATGAAGCACAGTTCTCCTGCTTTTTCGAGAAAAAGTTTAATTTACATGTAAAAGTGAAAGTTTATAGAAGAGATGGTAATGGTAAGGGGTACAGCAACACAAATTTGGTACCATGATGCCTGTTAGAGTATCAGCACTACTGTAGTCATTTTTATCTAACACATACAGTACTGTGTATGTACCTAAATTATTTTATATTTATTGAAGTTTGGTTCCCTCTCATAAGATGTCTCAATTAGGCTCTACATATGGCTATATGGATTATTTTTTTTCTCACCATGAGTCAATGCAAGATTTTGTCTCAGTTCATCAAAAGATCCCCTGGATTCACTCCCTCCTGGTAGATGAATCAATGTATGCATGAGCCAGCTAGGGCGATGGTTGGCTTTGCATGTGCCACTGGAGCCTTTAGAATACTACAACTGTTCACGAAATAAGCTGGTGCATTGTTTGGGCTTGAAAAGTTAATACTGCACGCTCTCCAATTCACTTCCAAATTTTCATTGGATAATGATCATCATGTTCTAAATATAATTAACATGTTCAGAGCTTATGGGATTGTGGTTTATTTTATTATTACTAGGAACAGACAAATTCTATTTATGTGACTATATGATTTTTTTTGGCCAGTGCAGGCAAAGTTTTTGTATGGGAAAAAAATTCTCTGCAGAAGAAATGCTTGATTTGAAGCTCATGATACAAATTAATGTTTACAAATATCTCAGCACACTGCTTGAATGGCGAGAATGCTTTGAGGATGAAGCTTTCAAAGAAGACACAAAGTTTTGCATGAGTGATGAAGATTCTGGTGAGAGCGATAAAGCTTTGCCTGATACTTGTTGACATCTTTTACCTAATAGGAGCAAAATATTTAGTTCTTGTGTTATTTTTCCTTAAATCATGTATTGCATACGAAATGGGCTCAACGGACAAATCCAAAAAATGAACCTTGTAAAACAGAAAGCTACACAAACATTTCAGGGCATTCCATTCAGTCATTCTAAAGTCTAATCCTGTCTATTTTGCTCCAAGGAATCTGTTGGATTCTCCATTTTGTTACATCAATATTTATTTATAGTCCATTCTCGACCATTCAATTATGATTTTGTCCATCAACTCAAGACCAGATATATTTGACTAGCGAAAGGTTGAAATCGAACAAACTTTTCCCTCTAGTTTGTTTCAAATTTGATTTTGTTAATACTCCCTCCATCCCACAAATCATGCAATTCTCCCTTCCCGAGAAGTCAGCTGATTCCAACTTTGGCTAAATTTATATAAAAGATCACTAACACTTATAATACAAAATTAGTATCAATAGATTCGTGACGGGATATATTTTCATAATAAATTTTGTTTGAGACATAAATATTAATATTAATTACTATAAACTTGGCCAAACTTTAGTTAAGTTGACCGACCACGATTTCCATAGTTGCATGTTTTTTGGGACGGAGGGAGTATATGTATTTTGGCTTCTAGCTGAGTGAGTGATCCCGAGTTTGATTCCCGTGGTAGCGAATTTTAGTCCGGGGTTAAAAAAAAAATCCCCTCGGTTGTTCCATGCCAAAGCACAGGTCTAAGGTCCGTCTCCGGTGGTGGTCGTTCTCACATGGGCTAGGTGTCGATGTTGTGTATGGGTGCGGTAGGGTTTCGGGGTTTTTCTTGACATGCGTGAAAAGGTCTTTTCTTAATGCAATATCCGGGGCTATCTTAACCCCGCAGGTCGAGTTTTTTAAAAAGTAACAAAAACTGAGTTAATCTCTAAAAATCATTTTAAATTGGAAAGAAATGAAACCAATGTCATTTTTTTTTTTTTTTCAAAAATATAGTCTATCTATCGGTGGTGCTCTATTTAGAGTTATCTGATCCTATTGCTAGTGTTTTATTGCCTGCAGGTGTGATCACTATTTATTTAAAGGGTATAGTCCATTTTCTAACCTCCAACTTGCACGATAGTTCAAGTTTCAAACTTGAATTATGAATCGGATGTTCAATGCTCTTGGTAAAAAAGTCAACACTTTCGAGCGTTTTTTTTAGAAGAACATCCGGATTAATCCTATGTTTATCACCAAGATGTGAAGCAATAGATCTGAGTTCCTCCTTAGTTGGTTCTCTGACCATGTCAGATACCCGTCGCCCAACAGCCTCCAAGATGGCCTACAAGGCAGCACCCCTAGCATCAAAACATCCTTCCAAATGTCTGAGACTAGATACAGTGCACATAACAATGAGGTCCCCAGTCACGTCCTCACTGAACTTCTCAATTTGAAAACCTTCACGAAGAGGGTATGCTTTGGTAGTTTGGCATGTGCCATTTCCTCAAACAAGTCCCGGGCACATATCCTCTCTAACAGCCACTAGGCAGAGTGAGGCAAAACTCCGGCTGGTGAACAACCGCTAGCTCTGGAAGCCACCCAGCAAGGGGATGAGCCTCCGTACTAGTGCTGGGCACCTTATGATACCTGGTATCCTAGTTTAGTATTGCAACCAAATTTGTTTGGTTTCACCATCTGATACCCGATATCCTAGTTTAGTATTGAAAATCAGGCTGCCATGCAAGTTGAAGGTTGAAAAATGGACTTTACCCTTATTTCAGTTATCATTTTGCACTTTATGTTTATTGATGATCTTTGAACCCCTGCTTTGTTTAGAACCTACTATTACCTAGTGAAGCCATCGAAATAAAGTAAAGAGCTAACCATATAATGCCTAAATAGGATCTTTATGTGGTGGAGGATGGCATCTGCGAGGTTGGTGTTGCCTTCCACCAGATCTTACATGTGACTCGGAATCTGTTGGATCCTTTGGTCTTGATCTCACTGTTTAAAATAGCACAAAGCGATAACTTAATTCAATAATGGGCAAGGTAACAAGCAATAAAACGGTGAAAAAAAAGGAAGAAATAAGTTCCACATAACTCCAAATAGAGATACAATAGTTAGATTATATTTTTAGAAAATTCTGGTACTAAGTTCCTACTTTTAAGACTTAAAATGAACTAGCTGTGAAATTTTGAGAAAGACCATTACATGTTTATTATACTCTGCTTGGTATGTTTGTGGAAAATAAATTACATTATGTGGGTGCTAACAGGTGAACCAGACCTAGCTCAGATCAAATCATCTTTATATGTGCTTAATGAAAGACTGATGCAGTTCGCGGACTGGCTATTGGAGATAGTTGCACTGGGTGATCTGGATGCCTTTTTTCCTGCTGCAACCCGAGAATATGCACCAATTGTTCAAGAGGTTTGGAAAGATCCTGCTATTCAAGCAACATATAAAAGGAACAGCGAGTTACAATTTCTTCCAGATGTTGCCAGCTATTTTCTGGATAGGGTAAGACTGATACTTCTCATTTCGTAACGTTTTAAAGATTTTTTTTCTACTTTGCTTTTTTAAAAAAAGAACAATGTAGGGCTGTTCTACTCCAGGTACACCAAAAGGGTATTCGGTTGTGTAATTACATCAGTGATACTTTTTTTTTTCAATTGCTCTGACAGGAACTTTTCACATGTTTGCAGGTGGTTGAAATATCAAGTAATGAATATGAACCGACAGAGTTAGATATTCTGTATGCAGAGGGTATCAACCAATGGAATGGCCTATCTTTGCTTGAATTCTCCCTTGATGACCAATATCCATTCCCTGACTCTTACGTAGGCAAACGTGATGATCCATCCATGCAAACAAAGTAAGCGGATGGTTTGACAATGCTGTATGTTGTTTCAGATATTCTGCTTGTCTTGTCCGGTCAGTGGACCTAGGTTTCAACAATTTTATGGTAGCATCTGCAATCGTTTCTTCAGTGCTTGCATTGACTTGTCCGTTCTTTACCATGGCAGATATCATTTAATCCACATCAGTTCTAAAGGACTCAATGGAGGCTTGAGGTGTTTGGAAATGCTAGAGGGACAAGCCATCGTTTTCTGCATCTCGCTGGCTGACTACGATCAGATGTGGGTGCAGAGCTCAGGAGAGCTCTGCAACAAGATGATCGCCAGTAGAAACCTGTTCAAGGACGTGATCAGCTACCCTTCCTTTGAGGGCACCCCCTGCGTGCTTCTACTGAACAAGTATGATGCATTCGAGGTGAAAATCAACCATGTACCCCTAACGGTGTGTGACTGGTTCACTGACTTCAGCCCAGTGAAGCCACACCACACCCATCAGTCACTTGCCAGTCACGCCTACTACTACATTGGACTGAAATTCAAGGACCTTTACTCCTCCATCAGTGATCGGAAGCTCTTTGTGTTCCAGACCAAAGCCCTAGAGCGGAAAACTGTTGACAACGCATTCAGGTACATTAGGGAGGTGCTGAGATGGGATGATGTCAAGAACAGCGATGTTTTTGGCAGCGTTGAAGAGTCTTTTTGTAGTATGGACATGAGCTCGTCATTGTAGTTTACTTTGCTGAGAAGGGAAGTTTCACAGCCACTGTTGATGCTGAAAAAATATAGGCCTTATTTACACCACAATCCACATGTGTTGGGGTGTATTAGGAATGAATTTGAGGCCTCAATGAATTTAGTTCAAGTTTCACTCCAGTCTACAACACATGTGGATTGAAAACAAGTGCGGACAACTTACCACTACCAACCACTATAACAACAAATACGAACCAATCATTTTACCCAAACAAATTCTCAAGCTTGAACTGACATGAACAAAAACAACAACAACGCAGTCATGCTCAAATATAAGGGCACTCACAGTGCTAGAAACTATCATGGTTTCTATAGTTTTGGACATTGTGTCAAGAAACTATTTCTCATAATGTAATTTTCTATCATGATGTCACATGGCCCACTTGTCACTCTCACAAATTATCTTGGTTTACGTGAAGACCTGGTTTCTTAGTTAGACTTGGTTTCTTGTGTTTTTCCTCTCTCTCTTCAATAAATACAGCGCCACATCAGTAAAAAGCAATAGATAGAAGGGTAATAAATGAGGATAGAAACCATGATAGAGTCTGCATTGTGAGTGCTCTAAAATAGCAAGCCTTTTGTGGAGTCGTATAAGTGCAATTATAATGTATTTGGACCAAGCGCGGTCCATATGAGTGTGTCCAGTGATAGTGGTCCATAACTATTTCTACTTCTACAATATAGCAGGACCAACATAAACTGTTAATGTGGATCCTCTAACAATAAAAACATCAAACCACAAGGGAGAGAGAAGATGGAGAAAAGTATTGTTTCTCTATTCCTATGGGTGGTGTATAAGGATATATATAAGGATATGGGTAGCTGTTACTATGGACTACATTTTGTTTTAGAATTTACTATAGACTACATTTACATAGGGCATGTTTGTTTGCCTGGACGGGGCCAGGGCACATGCGGTGCAATGCGCCGCGTTTGTTTGCCTGGAGGGCATCTAGGCCTGGGCTGCACGCTGCTTAAAGCAGTGGCTCCTAGAGAACGCCACTCCCGGCCCTCACTTTAATTTAACTTGGCTAATGCCAAAAAACTGAATAGCAAGAGCAGTTGTCCCTAACCATGACAATGTTTTCTTCAAATAGCATAAGGGCCAACTGTCGGCTAGTTATGTTTTCATCAAATTTTTTCATTCTAAACTATTCACCAAAACAATCATTCAAACAAGATAAAACAAACACTTGTAAATACAGACGATTAAATGGACATGGCATACCACCATGTTTACACAGGATAAATGATCGTTTAGGCAAACTATGGTTTTTTGTCAGAAATAAAAAAGAACTCAACACATAAATTGGACAAGTTATATATTAAAGTGTATTTGTCGAAGAAAAATGCAAAACATGGTGACCTGTCAAGTATCCAAGTTAATATCCAACTGACGTGTCAAGGAAAAAGCCAAGCAACAAAAGTTTTTGTATCTATCAATAGCATATATAACACAAGCTCGCACTACAAGGAATGGTGCTTTACATGACGGTCACTTTGGTCATAAACAGTCAAAAATACGTCACATTTATCTTGCCATGACGATCAACAAATCCGTCATGTATCTCACGTCATAGATTTTCTGAACCGACTAGAGCCGTCACAGATTGACATTTGTGATCGTCATGGATTGGTTGCCTATGTACTGTAACCAGCCCATATCCAAGCCCAGATCCAAATCATAGTGACGAAAAAGAACATCACAATTTAGTGCCAAATCATCATTGCATCAACATGCATCTGAGCTCATAAGTGTATTAGCATGTCCACAACACTCACATTGAACATCAATCTACAGATTGGCCTAGCTCACAACCATTTAGTATGACTATCACAATAACTAAGTTTAAACTTAAACATTTGATCTCCAGGTAGTCTAAATAACTAAACACCGGTATCCACAACCACTTCAATGAATTTGCTTGCTGTCCATAAGATGTGCTACCTGAAAAACATGGTGATCTGTCAACACATAAATTGGACAAGTTATATTAAAGTGTATTTGTAGAAGGAAGATGCAAAACATGGTGATCTGTCAAGTATCCAAGTTAACATCCAACTGACGTGTCAAGGAAAAAGCCAAGCAACAAAAGTTTTTGTATCTATCAATAGCATATATAACACAAGCTCGGTATATTAAGGCCTTAGACAAATTCAGTTGGAGAACATTGTTAGTCCACCTCAGCGCTCCACAATATGATGCAAACCTACTTTTCAAAAGAGGTGACTAGATCTGATGTGGCATTGGCCACATCATGCAACCTCATCATGTCACCCTAGCTTATCAACAAAATTCCACGTCATGACTACCTTATCTGGAATCTACTTTCAGTTTAGCAAAGGCCAAAATTCCTTCATAGTATAGATTGCTATAAATACTACACTAATAATCAACTCTTGCCCATCACCTTCATCTAAACAACAGTTAGATCTCACTGTCTGCAGCATACTATAATCAAATACCATGGCATCACAACCAACCAAAATGCTTGCCCTGGTCGCCCTCCTTGCTTTCTCTATGATTGCAAGTGCCACAGCCAGTTTCCTACAAAACAATCCACATATGATAGGAATGACAGTGATGGATCCATGCATGCACTCATGCATGATGCAACAACCATTAGCCATGGTAATAAGTTCACCCTCCCTGATGATGAGAATGAATTCCATGGCCTCGTGCATGCAATCCTGCATGATGCAACAGGCATTCTCCATAGGAGGTTCATCATTGCCAACAATGGTGATGATGCAACGACAACCATTCTCCATGGTGCAACAACAGCGCTGCATGCAACCGATGATGTCACCACCGTGCCACTGTAGCGCTATGTGCCAGATGATGCAAATGCAACAGATGCAAATGGTGGCACAACAGCCTTCCATGTGTAGCACTACACCCATGCCAACTCTAGTGGCCTGTGCCCAAAATCCTTTTCCTTGTGCACTCTAGATAGATTGATATAATCCATGTGTTGCATTGTATTTCAAAAATAACTAAGGTCACATACCATCGTGTGTGACTCACCAGAAATAAAATATTGAATATGGTGCATATATTATGGTAATCTATATTCAGCTATCTTATACTATTACTAATTGGAGGACCCAACTGTAATATTATATAAGAAATAAATATATGTTTTTAATATGAATTAAATATAGGTTTTAATAGGGATTAAGTAATTTTATATATTAAGGGTTGACCGGTCACATCAAACAAAGCCTAGAAGTTTTCTTTTTAGATTACAGATTTAGGCCGACGAGTCTCGTTTAGAGTCTAGGTTGCATGCACTTTTCTTCTAGCTAGACTCGATCACCTCTCCCGACACTACTGACCTTGGGCGCGCACTGTGTAAAAAAGCATCAAATCCACCACACACTTTACAGACGTTAGATTAAAGCTCGTTTGTAGTAAGTTACTAAAGACGGTCTTTTACTGACATGCGTATGTGCTAATCCGTTGGAAGGAGGCCGGCAAGGCAGGGATTAAACATGCGTATGTAATAAGGCGCGTCCGAATTCTTTTGTGGGCTTGATGCGTGCTCATCCATCGGTTAATACGGCCCATTTACATGTTAGGCCTAGTGGGGTACACTTTTTTTTTGTTGGGCCTACAGCCAGTCGAGTTAGACATTTTTGGGCAAGTCTTATTTAGAGTCCACGTAGCCTGTGTTTTTTTTTCTTTCTAGTGTCACCTCTCAAGATGCCACTAACCGTGAGCCTCTCCTAAGGCCACACCACCAATCTACATGCATATAGATAGAAGGAAAAGAGAAATTATCAATTGGTGCCTCTGTCGTGCCCGTTACTAGGATTATCCTACATTCGTACAACCACAGTTTTGTACCATGCTACTTGAATCGCACGTCCACTATGCACAACTATGATGAAATTTTATGTTTCGTCATGGATAATTGGTGGCGGACCTTGGGTGCTAGCTATTAGTGACGAAGCCAAATATCGTCACAAATATTGTCATTGAACCACCCAATATGTCATCACAGATCACACGTGTCCCTCAATCTAATCATCCGTGAAGCCCTGTTTTAAAAGTGTAAAGAACACCACTTCGTCATTGAACCAAGTACTCATTTGTAGCGCTCGGTTTTAGAATTGTGACCAACATCGTTTCGCCATAAGTCTTTAGGGCAGCCATCTATCTATCCATCCGACTGATATACGTAGCAGTCAGGTGTAAATGCAATGTGTACCTATGAGACATGATGGCTTGTGTCACATGCACTTTTAACATGGATCCTGCCATGATTTAATTTAATAATTTCTAAAAAAAAGTTGTCCTATGTCCAGATTGAACTCGGGACCTAGACCACCTTGACCTACACTACTAAAAAAATAAATGAGGCAAATGACAATTGTGACAAGCTTGTGCACTGCCTCGGTTAACACCTAGGATTAATCGAGGCAATCATTTTTATTAGCCAAGGCGGTCACAATTAGCCGCCTTGCAAATAGATTTATGGAGGCTCACATAATATCTATTTACTAAGGGCGCCCTGACCCTAAAAATGTCTGCATTTTCAGAGGCGGAACTCCTATATAGCCTGCTTTGGTAAGAAAGGCCGAGCCTAGGCCTAGGCGAGGTCCAACATACTGGGCACTCAAGTATATATATGAAACTTATGGTTTCCCTCTTCCGCATCTCTCTCTCTCTCTCTCTCTCTCTCTCTCTCTCTTCCCTAGCCTGATGTGGGCAGCAGCTAACCATGGCAACATGGATCTTGTGCCCGACTCCTCTTCCTTTCTTGGATCTCTTTTCCTAACCCTCTCCTCACTACTAATTTTTGAGCCTCTCGCATCGCTTTGCCTTGCATCAATCACAAATTGGATGCAACAGGTGGGTGCTATTGCATCAATTTAGAAAATCTGATGTAATAGGTGGACAATATTGCATCAAGAAGGCATTTGATGCAACAGTCGTTCATGTCGATGCAATAGGTATGGCCTATCCCACCAATTTCATACCCAAGATGCAATAGGTGGGAATTATTGCATCGTTAGCATTAATGTTTGATGCAATATGTGTGTGCTATTACAGCCGGATTAAAATGTGGGTGCAATAAGGAAGTACTATTGTATCGTATTGATAGTATTACTATTAATAGTAATAAACTATGGTGCAATAGGTGTCTAATATTGCATCGTTTTAGCCATGATTCGATGTTATGTATGGTCATGTTCCCTAAATATGCTCCAATATAGTTTGGTGATCCACATTAGAAAAGGTACATCAACAATCAATAATTAGTTTGACGGGTTGCTCACCATGTCTGCGTGCATAGTTGGCAGGCTCATTCTTTCGCAATATGCTACAAAAAAATGAGAGCGGGGACAAAATTCTTTCTAGCTTGCTAGGTGTTCTAGTTTTTTCTTTGTATTGATGAGATGATCCCTGTCATGAAACTATCACCAGTCGTCATCTTTTATTGTTCAGATTTCACCTCATCACACTACAGTGCATCTTTCTTGCAATCACTGATGTTTCCAATAAAATGTGAATGCAATGATGATTGATGAGCTCAACTGTGGCAGTTTCGTCTTAAAAAAAAAAGAGTGACCATTTTTTGAAGGACTACAAATTAGTGTTACAATTATGGCAAAAGAGCTACAATATAATATGAAGCTAACCATCATAACTGACATATAGCAGGGAAATAACTAACAAAACTATATTTGAGTTCTAAAGAACAATTATGGTTTGAAAATAGTGAAAATATACGAGGAAATCAAAATAAATTTGACAAATCTATAGATTTCTATAGTTGTAGTTGTCTCTTAATATATAACCTTTGTAACAGACCGAAGCAACATTCTATTGTTTGAGTCCCTTAAAAAATGGGGGTGGGGTAGGGAAGACAGTAATGTAAAAAAGTAAATCATGTAGCAGGTATGCTAAAGAATGAATTACTGATGCATATACCATTTGGACTGTTTCCATTGAGCACATGCTGGATCAAATGAAACGATAATTCTGCAACGGCAAAGAATGTTGTTGAGATGTGCTACGAGTCATAAGTATAATTGTTTAGTTTTAGTTTTACAATTGTTAGTAACTTAGATCAGACCTTGCAATTACATTCTTAAACTATGAAGCCCTTTGACTTCATTGTTGTACATGCTATTGAATGTGGATGATCAAAAGTTATTAATACCATTGCCCATTTGTGCCATTGGATTTTTTTTAATTGCGTGAATTATTATATGTGATTGTTTATCTACTACACCTATGTAGAGAACCCTCACTAGAGAGTTCTCTCGACATGCAAGCATGCCACCTCAGCAGCCCCACTAAGACCATGAGATGCAAAGTGGCGGGCTCCACCGCTTGAATTAACTAAAAAATATTATAACTCACAAGCCAAAAACCAAATTAAATTCGATTACACCATTGAATTCCTTTTAATAAATTCTTCAAAACAAGATCTCACATGGATATATTTTTGATAAAATTATAGGTGAGCCCCACTGATAGTGCAGATATAGAGTAAAGTAAAAAATAAAAAGGAGAATGAAAAAAGGGAAAAAAAGAAAAAGAATAGGAGGGTGTTAGTAATATTCTAACTCATAGATTTCTCCTTCATATCCGCGACAACACGCTGATATATATGACGCGCGTGAAGGACGAAGTTAAAGGCATTAAATCATCTAACAAGAATTTCCTCAATAAATTATTATATATGTTTTATTACATTACAAGTTGTCACCCGTCCAACATATCTAAATATTCCTATTCGATATTGGTTCAGTCCGGAGTTTAAACATAAGATTAAATAATCTTTATGCCAATGAGTATATATACTATGTTTCATACATTTAAATTCTTCTTTACTAGCTCTGTTTCTAACTTGCACAAAATAATTGTCCTAATAGCTAATTGTGATTAGATTTCTTAGTGATTACAATTCAATCCTTTAACAATACCCCTTCCTACCCAAGGCAACACGCAGGGAATCCTTCTAGTTATTAAGAAGAATAAACGGATGTAATATAAAATTGCAATGCATAGATTCTGTTGTAATGAATCTAATGTCGATGCAATAGGTTTTATTGCACCAAACCTAACATTGGTGCAATAGGTTGTATTGCACCGAACCTAATGTCGATGCAACAAGTTGTATGCGCACCAAACCTAATACTTATTACATAAAATTTATTAGAAGTCTTTGGTGCAATAACCATTTCACATCTCTATCTTGATGCAAGAGGCATTCATGGCTGATGCAATAGTGACCTTGCATCAAAACAATTTTGATCCAATAACCCTTTTTCATCTCTCAACTTTGATGCAAGATACCACGGATGGCTGATGCAATAGCGAACTCCCGCATCGGTCACACCAAACTGATATGATAAGGCTATTGCATCTAGATATATTGCATCGGCTCGCATCAAACACGAAATTGGTGTGGTACCAATCTATCGCATCAATTTTGGCCCTATTACATAAAAAATTTGTCGGTGCAATAGGGTCAAAAATTACTAGGCAAACGTGGGTCCTACATGGGTTGTTCCACCCCCTCCTTCCTCATCCAGATCCGATTGGGGGCACTGGCGCTCCCTCCCTCCTCTGCTAGATATAATGCAAGCTTGTTCTCATCGCCGGAGCACCTACCCCGCCGCAGAACTACCACCACTATCACAGATCTGAGTGTGGTGGCCTCTTGGGTGACGGATCGGGATCCACGTGCACGGCGGCTGGGCCCGGTGCTGGTAGGTGTGGGTATGACAAGAGCAGCGGCGGATGGGCTTGATGCCGGATGTCGGGCCTTGGATGGGTTCACCTTTTTATTTTCGCTAAACGAGATGTGGAACTGGCCCTGGGACGGGTTGCTTGCCTCAGAAAACCCTTTTTGCCCGTCTTGGTTAGGTTTATAGTAGTCGTGCTAAGTTAGATATCCCATCCACGTGGAAACAGATCTATGTCCACTTGACTTGTGGTGAAGCGACGATATGTGGCGGAGGATCCCTAGTGTTGGAGTGGCCCTAAAGCGAGCCACCCCGAAAAGGCGAAATGAAAGGGACAACTCGAAAGTAGAAACTGGCAATTCTTATTAACCTTTCCTCTCAAATATAAAATAGCAAGCCTCTGTGGAGTCGTATAAGTGCAATTATATTGTATTTGGACCAAGCGCAATCCATATGAGTGTGTCCAGTGATAGTGGTCCATAACTATTTCTACTTCTACAATATAGCAGGACTAACATAAACTGTTAATGTGGATCCTCTAACAATAAAAACATCAAACCACAAGGGAGAGAAGATGGAGAAAAGTATTTCTTTCTCTATTCCTATGGGTGGTGTATATGGATATACTTATATAAGGATGTGGGTAGCTGTTACTACAGACTACATTCACATAGGGCATGTTTGTTTGCCTAGACGGGGGCTAGGGCACATGCGGTGCAATGCGCAGTGTTTGTTTGCTTGGAGGGCATCTAGGCCTGGGCCGCATGCTGCTTAAAGTAGTGGCTCCTAGAGAACGCCACTCCCGACCCTCACTTTAGTTTAACTTGCTAATGCCAAGTTACTGAATAGCAAGAGCAGTCCCTAACCATGACAATGTTTTCTTCAAATAGCATAAGGGCCAACTAGCGGCTTGTTATGTTTTCATCAAATTTCTTTTCATTCTGAACTATTCACCAAAACAGTCATTCAAACAGGATAAAACAAACACTTAACAGTAAATACAGACGATTAAATAGACATGGCATGCCACCATGTTTACACAGGATAAATGATCATTTAGGCAAACTATGGTTTTTTGTCAGAAATAAAAAAAGAACTCAACACATAAATTGGACAAGTTATATATTAAAGTGTATTTGTAGAAGGAAGATGCAAAACATGGTGATCTGTCAAGTATCCAAGTTAACATCCAACTGACGTGTCAAGGAAAAAGCCAAGCAACAAAAGTTTTTGTATCTATCAATAGCATATATAACACAAGCTCGGTATATTAAGGCCTTAGACAAATTCAGTTCGAGAACATTGTTAGTCCACCTCAGCGCTCCACAATATGATGCAAACCTACTTTTCAAAAGAGGTGACTAGATCTGATGTGGCATTGGCCACATCATGTAAGCTCATCATGTCACCCTAGCTTATCAACAAAATTCCATGTCATGACTACCTTATCTGGAATCTACTTTCAGTTTAGCAAAGGCCAAAATTCCTTCATAGTATAGATTGCTATAAATACTACCCTAATAATCAACTCTTGTCCATCACCTTCATCTAAATAACAGTTAGATCTCACTGTTTGCAGCATACTATAATCAAATACCATGGCATCACAACCAACCAAAATGCTTGCCCTGGTCGCCCTCCTTGCTTTCTCTATGATTGCGAGTGCCACAGCCAGTTTCCTACAAAACAATCCACATATGATGGGAATGACAGTGATTGATCCATGCATGCAATCATGCATGATGCAACAACCATTAGCCATGGTAATAAGTTCACCCTCCCTGATGATGAGAATGAATTCCATGGCCTCGTGCATGCAATCCTGCATGATGCAACAGGCATTCTCCATAGGAGGTTCATCATTGCCAACAATGGTGATGATGCAACGACAACCATTCTCTATGGCGCAACAACAGTGCTGCATGCAACCGATGATGGTGCAGGGCGTCATGTCACCACCGTGCCACTGTAGCGCTATGTGCCAGATGATGCAACTGCAACAGATGGAAATGGTGGCACAACAGCCTTCCATGTGTAGCACTACAGCCATGCCAACTCTAGTGGCCTGTGCCCAAAATCCTTTTCCTTGTGCACTCTAGATAGATTGATATAATCCATGTGTTGCATTGTATTTCAAGAATAACTAAGGTCACATACCATCGTGTGTGACTCACCAGAAATAAAACATTGAATATGGTGCATATATTATGGTAATCTATATTCAGCTATCTTACTATTATTAATTGGAGGACCCAACTGTAATATTATATAAGAAATAAATATATGTTTTTAATATGGATTAAATATAGATTTTAATAGGGATTAAGTAATTTTATATATTAAGGGTTGATCGGTCACATCAAACAGAGCCTAGAAGTTCTTATAGGTCGATGATCGTCATAGATTACAGATTTAGGCCGACGAGTCTCGTTTAGATTCTAGGTTGCACCAAGCCGACGAATGTCACCTGCAAAGGACACGAAAAAGGATAGACCAAAAGCAAAGCCTCGGGCGACCTTTGACCGAAACAAGTCCTTTTCGCCTCAATACGCCGAGAGCTTCACCTTCGGGCGTCTTGACCTATGCTCTTGCCTTCAAGCGGCGTGAGACGATCGAACCGGACTTAACTAACCGGTACGCCGCGACCGATCGCCTTCATTTGGTCCCCTAACCTTGGATGGACCGAGGCCGTAACTTTCGGGACCCGTCAACCGAAAGTCATGGCCTCGGTTATCAAATCGCTCTCGCAAGCGTTATCCGAATGATTGGGCGTAAAGCGTCTGTAGGTGGCTTTTCAAGTCCGCCCGTCAAATCCTGGGCTCAACCCCGGACAGGCGGTGGAAAGTACCTAGCTGGGGTACGGTTGCGGCAGAGCATGCACGGTGGAATCACACCGAAAAGGAAACCCATTCGGTGCCGTTTGAGCTGAACCAACGGGGTAATTGGCCTACAGTCCCCCAGTCCCCCCCCCTTCCCCAACAGCAGCCCCTTTGGTCTCGGATGAATCTGTTCGTTTTTTGACAGTTCGTTCGATGCGAATATCGCGTTTGGCTCAAAGAAACCCCCTCTAAAGGCGAGAGACAAAAATTATTATATTAATTAATTTATTTATTTTATCGCGTCCCAATATCCAACCGTCGTAACGTCCTCCCCAACACCTAGTCTGCTGTAATGGCTCAGACTTTTTTTTTTTGGAGGGAAGGCGCTGGGGCTTTCTCGATCTAGCGCAACATCATTGGTGTCTATGTCAAGTGTGTGCTGCATCTGGGCACCCTATAGCCGAGTTGAGCCAGTTTTAGAACAAAGGTATGTGTCCCTTCTTTTGTTATGTAGGGCTATGTTTTATTTACACGAAAGAGATGACGTTATAGTACACATAAAGAAACGCTAATATGTAGAAATTTAAATTCAAATCAACGCTTCCTGCAACAAAAAGAAATGGTCTTACTTTGGTGGACCCTGTGTCATCTAGCTTCACTTCCTCTGTAGAGCATTTTCCAACTGCAACATGTATTTCTACATGATGTTTCAGAAATAATTCAAATGAATGGAACAACTATTTTGAGGTTTGGCAGGATACAATCTGATCAGTAGTAAAAAGGTGAGATTGATCTTTGTGCACGACACTATCATCTTTGTTCCATAGAGGTAAAGAGGTTCAACATGTATTCTGCACGTGATATATTTTGTTCATTGTTTGCATCTGCAATATGTATTTCTGCATGAATTGATGGAACAACTCTTTTTCAGGTTATAAGGCAGGATCAAATTTGGTCAGTAGTAAGAAGGATGACATTTCTGTGCAGGTAACCCAGAAGTAAATATGGCGACATGGTTGGGTTGACACCGGAGAAGATCCGAGTCCAAACAGCTCAGATCCAACGTTCGCGTCGCCACGGGCACGTGCGGGTCTATGGCACTGACATGGGGTTCATTGCGCATGTAGGCTAAGAGGGAATGTTCCTAGTCATCATTTGCCCGATCCAACCTTCGCGTCGCCACGGGTGCGTGCGGATCTGTGGCACGGACATGGGGTTCATTGCGCATGTAGGCTAAGAGGGAATGTTTCCTAGTCATCATTTGCCCGACTGTGGTTTGTTAGGCTAACAAGGATGTCAGGCCCTTTAAGGGGGGGGTGGTATGTCACATCTAGGTCAGTTTGGAATTTGGCCCATAGTGTCCATGAGCATGTTAAATGAGATATTGGACAAGGCTTTCACCATGGCTCCTCATCCCCTTGCATGGCATTAGCCACAGTCCACCTGCTGTGTCGGTCCCACCACATTAGCACCACATCACTGTGTAGTCACCATGCACGAAGACACCAGTGAGCCTCAGATGGCTCACACCGCCGTGGTCTGTTGCTGCCACCGCAACCGCACGCAGACAAATTATTTAAATGTATTTGTAGAAAAAAAAATTCTAAACATGGTGACGTGTCCAGATATCCAAGTTAGCATCCAAGTGACGTGTCAAGGAAAAAGCCAAGAAACAAAAGTTTTTGCGTATCTATCATCTTCATATAAGATGCTCTAGAAATATCATGCTTCAGACATATTATGGTGTCATCAGCATATTAGGGCACAACAACTCCTCTATCAACAATGTGGTCAATGAGACCAGTAAAGAGATTGTTATTTTGAGTCTTTAAAATCATTCTAGTTAATCCATCAGCAATGAAATTAAACAAAATAGGGGATAAGGAGTCTCCTTGTCTCACCCCTTTGTAGCTCTTAATATATGTACCTGTCAAGTCATTTATTTTAACACTGACAGTACCCCAGAGACAACTTGTTCAATCCATTGACACCACTTATGACAAAAGCCCCTAGCAGCCAAACATTCAAACAAAAAGCTCCATTTTACTTTATCATAGGCCTTCTTGAAATCTAATTTTAAAATAATGTCTGGTTCTTTTCCTTGTTTTTGTTTCATGAAGTATCTCATGTAAAATCATCACCCCACTCATGATGTTTCTGCCTCTCATAAAGGCTATTTGATTGTTGTGAATGAGTTTACTAGCCACATTCTCAATTTTGAGTGCGAGTGTCTTAGTAATCAGCTTGTACATGCAATTTAATAAGCAAATAGGCCTATATGTTAAATCACAGAAGCATCAGCTTTTTAGGAATCATAGTAATTATTCCATAGTTTATTCTACTAATACTAGTTTTTCCATTGTGAAAGTCATCAAATAACTACAAGATATCAATTTTGATAATTTCCCAACAAGTTTGATAAAACTCAATGGGAATCTTATCAAGACCTGCTGCTTTATTTCTTTCCATTTGGAATAAATCTTCTTTGATCTCTTTTTTTAAAAATGGTTGACATAAGTTTGTCGTTATCAAGGTCATCAGCCTTGGGAAGTCCATCCCAGATTGATGGATCAAGATGAATGTCATGATTATCCTCAGGACCAAACAACTCAGAATAATACTCTGTAGCATGTTTGAGTAACTCTTCATCACCTCCAATAGTCTCTTCATCCTTTTGAAAAGAAATTATATTTGTTTTTTTTTACCATTAGCAATTTTATGAAAATAGCTGGTATTATTATCTCCTTTTAGGAGCCATTGCTCATGACTTCTATTAAACCAATATAACTCTTCTTGTTCAAGAAGAGAATAGTTTTCTTTCAGCAGCTCAGCTTTTCTTAAAGCTGTCTGCTCATCAAGATCTCCTATTTCCACAAGATTTTCCAAAACTTTAAGTTCTTCAGTGTTACTAATCCTTTTTTTTTTTTAGTTCACCTTGGGCATTGAAACCCCAACCTTTGAAATATTGTTTGAACAACTTTAATTTTTATTGGATTTTATCAAGAGATGATTTGGCTCTCTACAGGGCTTATCCCATATTTTTTGACAAGTAGGAATGAATTCTCGGGTTACTAAGCCAGCTTGTTTCAAACCCGAACTGAATTTTCTTAGAAGATTTGGGGGCCTTGAAGAGATAATTAGTGGATTATGATCAGATATGTCTCTAGGCAATTTCTTGACAATTGCCAAAGGGAAAATATCTTCCCAACCTTTTGTTACTAGAATCCTATCCAACTTCTCCAATGTTGGATTGTCCTGATTATTAGACCAAGTGTATAGGCCCCTAGACATAATAATTTCTTTGAGCTCATAAAAATGGATCAAAGAGTTGAACATACTAGAATGCCTATGTAGGCCATTAGGTTTATTCCTCTCAAAACTGAATCTGATAATATTGAAATCCCCACCAATGATCATAGGCTCCTTACTATGGGAGCAAAAATTGGATAATTCAAAGTGAGGAATTTTGTTTTGTTCTCCTCTTGTGCAGCACCATATACTACCAATAGGTTCCATTTTGTCTTGTTAATTTTATCCCAGAGATTGATCTGAATTAGATATTCACCTAGTTGGAAAGATCCAACATCATACCATTCCAATCTGATTCCAACCAAAATGCCACCGGACCTACCTTTAGCGGGATCAAGTAAGCCGGATATAATCTTTATTAGAATCAAATCTTCTAGTCACTTTTTCATCACGTAATTCAAGCATTGTCTCTTGGATACCAATAAAGTGAAAATGATATTCATGAATCATATTTTTCAAGAAAGTAGCAACCCCAGTCTTCATAAGACTTCTACAGTTCTAGATAAAACCTTGTATTGTATTCATGATTTTTTTTTTTTTTTTTTTTGCATTTGCATCAAGAGTGGCTTTACAAGGCCTTCCTCTTTTTTGGAGGAACAGGGGCTCCCCCCGACCCACTTTTGTGGGTTTCTTTTTTGAGGAGATTAGCACACTTTTTCTTTTGTCTTTTTCTAGATTCCACTATGATAAAGTCTTCGAATCGAAGACTCATCTTGTATCCATTCTAATGGCGAGTTTGTCCATCAAGGTAGAATTTTTGTTCAAGAAGATCATCACAAGTTTCAATCTGAACTTTATTATTTTTACAATATAAATCATTCCTAGCAGATTCTAGCTCTCTAAGCAAGTTAAAAGTAGCAAAATCAACATATTTAATAGCTATTCCCATATTAGTAGCATTATTAACTAACTCATCATTTTTGCGTAATAGAAAAGGAATTGTAATTCTTAGACTTGGTGTCAGATTTACCTTCCAATGCCCTTTTTTTGCTTGCTTTTGAGCTTTGTCCATGGTGAGCGTGTCGGTATCCTTCTTCAATCTCTCACTCCTTCTAATCCTCGATTTGACAGTAGGTATTTTGTTGGATTCTTCAAAAGCAACCTTTTCTGCATCACCAAGGGCTTGATCATTTGTAAGCTTGAGGTTAGTATCACCACCATCAATGACTGCATTGGCTTGATTCACTAGCAACTGTTCAATAGGCAACTGGATTTCCCTGTTACCTCCTGGCGTCACCTCAGTTGGAATTTCCTGAGATAAGTCAATGCTTTCCTGTGTATTAACTATGTTATCATCAGTGATAAACACTTCTGGGGAATTTATGCCCACCACCTTCTCTTGCTTAGAGTTACTGGCATCAAGCACCGGATCACTATCATTCAACTTATCAGTAGATCCAAAAGACCTTTAGTGATTGAGGTATCAGGGTTCTCATTACTGTTAACCAGCATCTCTCTCATAAACATCACTTGCTTGGGTGAGTTATCACCCTCTTTACTAGATTGTCCTTCCTTAATGCCTACCAATTTTCTGATTCTCTTTGGATAAGTGTCATCATCAGATTCAGACTCCAGTTCCTCTATGGATTCAGGAATGTAGATCCCGTCTTGAAGAGAATCATTTTCCATAGAATTGTGGGAATTTTGTGCATCTTTCATGAATCCACTCGACTTTTGTGTCTGAAGTCAATCTTTGGTGGGGCAGACCAGATTTCATGCATCACTTGTTTGCCATGGCTAGAGGCTCCAGCAGCTTTTTCACTCTCAGTAGATTTTTTAGTCTTAGATGATTTAGCAGGAGTATCAGGTTTTGCTTTCTTGGCAGGGGGTTGTTGTTCTTCTGTGATTTTGACCCCACTCTTTAAAACTTTTGTACTAGTAGCTTCCTCAATTTCTCTTTCAAAGCCAAAATCTATGATTTGCATCCCCAGAGTAGCCTCAGCATATCTAGGTACTCTGTATGGATCTCTGCAAGCAATCTTGAGCCTCACATAATCATATCTATATCTGGTTCCTTCATCTACATCTATCACCTTACCAACCAAACCTCCCACTCTGGTGAGAGTCATCAGTGATCTCTGATCAGCAGGTATGCTGCTGACCCTAAACCAAGCAACTTGTAACATGCCCTTGACCCTAGTAACAGGAACCCAGGCTCTTGTAACATGCCCTTGACCCTAGTAACAGGAACCCAGGCTTCAATCTTGATTTGAGCTTCATTTTTCAGAGTCAAATTCTTGATGTTACACCACTGAGAGGCCATCTTATCAGTTGGGAACCTTAGGAGAAACCTATCATCAGCAACCTGCCTTGCTCTCCACACCCAAGTGTCAAGTCCCACAAGATTGGTGAATTAACACTCAATCTATTGAGCTGTTTATTGGGGGCTGCGTGAGGATCATCACCCTCCCCCCTCTGGTCGAGGGAAAACCAAGAGCCGAGTCTTCGGCCCGCTCAGGCGTGTCGGCTACCGGTGTCATCGATACACCCGAAAGAGGGACCATCGAGGGCCGAGAGACTGGGTTGCGCCCCTAGAGTCCGCCTTTTTTCGGGAGGCAGCGCCGCGCCATCCGAAGACGGGAGTTTCGGTTCCACGTTTCGGCTCATCGCGGAACCGAAGCCTCCCGTCTCCGTGCCCCATAGTTTTTGGCGCTTCCGGCAACACGTTTGCATTGCAGGTGCGACTCCAGCAACCCCGGGACCGAAAAACCCTGTCTTCGGTGATCACGCAGCCGAAGGAACAATGTGCATGGTCCCTGGGGGCAGGTTGGAGCGCGGACCCAAAAGACCAAAGCACCCCTTGCAGCGGAGGAATATCCGGGAGAATCAGAGTGGTTGAAGGGCAGTTTGGGCACATGAATGTATACGGACGTATATAAATAGACCGCCCGAGCGGCGTTGTAAAGGACGATGGATAACAATTAATACAAGCCCTATATTCTGCATCAAGTCCGGTTGTTTGATTTACATTCGGTTGTCCATAGGGGTGGCACGATTTGGGGCCACGCCAACACTGTTACAACCCCTTGTGTCACAGTAATCACAGCAGTACTAGCTTTTTACTTAGCTATACTAGTGTCCACATACTCATCAATGTAAAAGAAACTTTGATCTTCAACATGTGCAGCACAGAGCTCTAGGCCTACATTCCAAGCTAGAATACGAGTACAATCCCAGTAGGATGTTGAGCAGAGCAAATCATACATCTACCTCTACGACAATCCTTGGTGACATGGTTTGAGAGACCGCATATCTCACAAGGAGGATTCAGATTGGTATGTTTAGACCCCTCAGAGTAGGATTTACCTTCTTCATGGTGTGAGCTTGCTCCTCCTTCAGATCCCACAACTTTCTTGGTTCCCCACTGCTCTTCTTGCCTTCCCATTTTGCCTCAGATTCATCAATCTATACCTCTTCTTGATCTTGGCTTTCTTTCTCAGCGGGCTCCCCATCCCTTCGACGCCAAGTGTGTTGGCTATTCCTTCCTCGAGCGCAGTCAAATTGGTCGCCGCCACGGCGCCGTGGGTCCCTTGTCCATCACGGCCAAAGCCCCCCCCATTGTCACGTGGTTGTATCTCCACTACCACGCCGGGGCAGCCGAATCTAACCGCCGCCGCAAAGGATTTGGTTGGATTGCCAGGCCACAGATGCTTGACAAACTTGGCTAGGTTTATAGGAGCAGAAGACCCCGATCCGGATGTGGGATTCGGGGAGTGTTTGATAGAAAAGCAACTAGGTTGGGGAAACACTTTTTAGTGGAGTCTCGCTTTCACCTCAACCCCCCCCCTGTGCTTATGGATTGGTTACCACCGCGGTATAAGCGGTGTCGCCATCCGTAGTCCGCCCCTAGTATTCCTTAAACGATACGCACTTTCGGTGGTGCTTTGAACCACCTTTCAGGATGAGTGTTGATTTTAGGCTCCCAGTTGACATACTTGCTAGCACAATTTTGATTCAGAGTATGACTCTGCATTTGCTCCATATCAATTGAGTTATTCCAAATCTCATCTGAACTGTACTCATTTCCACCATGACTCTCCCACTTTGGGCAATTGGTACGGACTTTACATTCATTTCAGAATTGTTCATATTATCAAAAGGAAAATCATCCCTCTTGACCATATGTTTGAAATACCAATTTGACTTATTGAAAGGAGGGCCAAACTTCATTATTAGTTTCTTCTTATTGCAAAGATTTTTGTTTTTTTTTCGAAGTATTCATAGTTGAATCGAATTGCGTGTTCCTCGTCATCGAATCGCATCCAGATTTTTTGAATGGTTTTGATTGACTCGGGGATACAAGCCCTATCATCCTTAATTGTATCTATTTGTTTTCCATCCTTCATATGACTGATATTCAGATTCTTAGGCAAAGCTGCCTGATTATCAGGATTACAAGCCTGAAAGTGTTCATGAAGACAGAGTGTTGGACATCCTCGCTTGATAGTTCTGCGTGTCGGTGCACAACTTTGTCTCGAGTCATTTCATTAGAACTCGAATGAGTATGAACAGTGTGTTACAAGAGCGGGGGATTTGGGAGCCCGGGGTGGTTGTATCACCACCGAATCGATGGCACCATACCTAGACGCCTCCTTCGAATCTTATCCACCGGCAATCCTTCCTAACCACCATTGATGTCTCCCTTAAACGAGAGCAATCAACCTCGATGCGCTTTGAAGCCCTAGCTTCCCCATTTACACAAGACGCTATTGAGCCCGAATTAGACTCATTCCAAGGGGCAAAAAGTAGGGGAGTTTGACGAGGGCGAGAGCGCCAAAAAAGCTTGCGGTGGGGAATCGGAGTTGGGTGGCGGGTGTGGGTGGAACGGCAGAGGGAGGCGGGTCGGCGGGGAGGGGGGGTGGGGGCAACCGGAGACGAGGCGGACATTCTCGATCCGGGTAGGACTGGAGGGCATTGACGAGGTCATTGTCCTTGTCGCCCACGGTTGATCCAAACCATCTAATTCATGTCCATGTTCTGCATGTTTTGCGGCAAGCTCACCAGCTCATCCTTTGAAATGCATTCCCCTAATGCGTATGCACTGAACATGTCAGATTGTATCTGCAGCAATCACAAGAAGATTAATTACCTAACATATTTTATCTCAGCCGCTAAATGATTTAACCCACTATTTAGCCCACAACCTTTCTTAGCCTTTGGAAGAGGCAACCGCTAAGGGGCTTAGCCCTCTATTTTAAACTTTGAATTGGATTTACCTTCCGATGCTTGCCTTATTAGCTCTGTGTAGCCGCCCATCCACCATCCTTATGCTCGGCATCGGCTTTTGGTGATTTTCTCCATGTTGAGAATGCCATGGTGGTCATGGTCAGCGCCATTGAATTCAGGCCTTGAGGCCCTCAATGCCGTTTGCAACGCCACCTACGCCATGGTCATGTGCGGCAAGGATCGCCATCCGCACCCGGCAATTTGATGGGGAAAAGGTCGTGGCACCACGTCGGATCTTGTCGATCGCCACAGATAAGATGGAGCAGCATTTTCCTTGGAAACGACGGCCATGGCTAAGGGGTACAGTTGATTTAGGGAGTTGAAAAAACCGCAGCGGATATGGCCCGTCATCCATGAAGGCCGGACACGGGAGAGGAAGGGGTGTTGGCGTTGGTGTCGGCGTCGGCGGGAGAGAATAAGTGAAGGGGGCTAGGGCTGTAGATGGGGCGGCACTCGACAAAGATGCTCCAGGCCCCAATGGCGGGCGGCGTGGCGCGCGCTTGAAGCAGCGGTGGCGAGTTGATCGCGGGTCTTGCCCGCTCGTGGGCGGCGGCGCCGCTCTCTCCACTCGCCGAGGCGGCGGGGCGGCAGCGGCCGCGTCCCCTTGCCTAGTGGTCGGGGACGCAATCAAACGACCAACGCCCGTGGCGGGCAATGGCGATCGATCACGACCAAGTTCAATGCCCTTGGGGTCCATTGCGGAGATTTCTAAGGGCTCACGCGGTGATTGCCGATTCCTCGGTGTTGGGTCTATCGCGACGGGGGCGGCGGCCACGACCTACTAGCTAGCGCGTGAGGGAAGGGGAAACCGCCGGCGGGTGGGAGCAAGGGCACATGGCAACCGCTGGGCGGGCATGGGAGCGAGCGCAGGCGCGGGCTGCAACGATGACGCGGAGTTCAATCACGATGGAGCTTGATATATACAATTTTTTTCACGTGGCAACGCACAACACTTTTGCTAGTAAGTATTAATTTAACAAAAAGAAAACTTTTGGCCTCTCTTGGCCGAGCTCCACCTTCCCGCCATCCCAGCAACGCTCTATGGCCCGCAGCCGGCACCTGAGCTCCGTGTCATCCACGCACTTGAACTCCACCTCGTTGTTGCGAGCCGCGCTCTGAAGAAATTTGGTATGTGGTAAGCTTGATCTTGGTTCGCAGGTCTCTCGATCTGGTTATGTTGCCTACTTTAGTCTGTGGTAGACTTGATTTTGGTCCGTGGTGTCGATCTGGTTTTACATTAGATGAGATTGCTTTCCAATTAAAATTTATGGTACAATTATAGTGAAGACCCCGTCCCTGCGGTGCGGGGGCATGGCTGCAGGCAGTGGGAAGCACCAACGTAGCTGGTGGATGCGTGGAGCCGGCCATGCTGACCCAATGAAGCTTCCCAGCGGGATCCACGGCCTCGTGAAGTTGGGCGGCTGCAGTGGCAAGTCTGGTTCTATAGGATTAGAGCGCATGCCAATGCTAGTGGGGTCGTCAGCCATGTTGTCAAGCCGGGCGCTGCAGAATTAGCTGAAGTATTTGTTTTTGTCTTCGCTAGGTAGAGGCGCTGATTGCGGTGGACAGTGTTTTCTGTGCATACAAAGTGAGTTCCAACCAGGACTAATATGAACTCTAGTCCCGGTTCAAATTGACTTGCTCGCTCATAGTGTAAAACATATCCGGGACTAAACTGCGTTTGTGTAGCAGTGATATCAGCATCATTTTTTAAAACTTTTGTTAATAAAGCAAGCCATGACAAAAGAAGTGATATTTCACATAATTTTTTTTGAATAAAACGAGGGGTGAAACTTGATGTAAAAAAAATGTCTTATAATTTAACTTCAGATGTATGTTAGGATTAGTTGTATGCGCTAAAATTTAGTCACGAAATAATTATGTAACATAAAATTCTGTAGTGTGCTAAAGCAAAGGTGATTGACTAGCATGACTAACTCGGATGGCATGCAGAATGTGCTGCATGATTGGAGCGACGAGGACTGTGTGAGGATCTTGCAGTGATTCAGAGAGGCTATCTATGTTACTGGTCCAGCAGGGAAGGTTGTGATTATAGAAATGGTGGTGGGACACTCCCCATCGACCAAAGCGGCATTTGAAGCTCAACTTTTGATGGATACGTGCATGATGGTGCTGTTTACGGGCAAAGAACGAGAGGAGAAAGAATGGAATAAGATTTTCATGGATTCAGGTTTTACTCGCTACAGGATTAGGCCCGTCTTGGGGGCTCGATCAATGATTGAGCTTTATCCATAGCCTGTCTCGGCCCTGCTGAGGGTGGTGAGTTAACTGCCGATGGGCTCAACTGATATTCTATATATGTATGTATATCATAGGTGTTTTTCTTGGACGACAGTTTTAAGCTAAAAGTGTATTTCAAACTTATGCATGGTATTGTAGTCATTTCAAAACTATGCCGTTTAATTAACTTATCAAATTTGGAACTTGGTGTTGTATTATTTATTTGTGAACACGGTATGTAAAATTATTTTCGCTGCAAACTCCATGTATGTGATATGTATATGCTTAATCAAGTAAGGTATTGGTTGAAACTGCAATTCTGTCCTTCAATTTCTTTCCTTTCTTCGCCAAGCACCTCTACTAGCACCGGCAATTTCAATGGCAGACAAAGGCAAAGAAGTCGCCGAGGAATCAACAGTCCAGGGTCCTCCACCACCGGCTCCACACTCACTTGGGTGAGATTTCATCTCGGCAGGTCAAGTTTCTTCTTATCATAGTATACTCTAATCCTTCTGCCTTCTCAGCTCGCCAATGCACCCAGATTTCCTATTTGGCACACGGCGCATTCCAATCCCCATCCCATCAGACTCCTCTGATGAGGATTCACCGGCGGATGCAGAGACTCTCCGCAAGCAACTGCGTGAAGAGAAACGCCGCCGCAGGGAGCTTCAAGCAGATCTGGAGGTAACAACTCCTTATGCTGCTGCAGAGCGTGAACGCCGTATGTCTCTAGAGGTCCATATTGGTGGTGAGTTGAAACTTAACCTGTCCATACGTTGCTGTCGTGATGAACTGATTGTTCCTCATCCCGTTCATCATCCAGAACTGTCCGAGCGCCACAACTGTCTCCGTGAAGCAGTGTCAAGTTTGGTGCGAGCACTTGACATGCCAGTGAACCCACCGGCGCCGCGTATCCAGGAGATCGTTGACAAGATCAAGGAAGCCATGAAGAAAATGTGAAGAACTGCAGTTGGGACCTTTTGTCAAATAGTACTTAGGATTAGGGTCAAGAAATCATTTGTAATGTATTCGGCAACACTTTTGTAACATCCTTCTGGAACTCTTGAATAAAGACCTTTCTGTCTCTATATTGATGTTTTTATATTATTTTTTTTTACACTAAAGGCGACATAACAATATTTATGCCGGCTATTTTCCAACTTTGTGGAGTATTTTTCTGCTAAAGGCGATGATTTACACATTGGCTGTGTCTTATGAATAGAACAAACATTTTTTGTTCAAACTACTGAATCATACGTGTCGGCCAATCACGCTTTGCAATAACTGATCCTTTAAAAGCCGACACGAAATCTTTCCTTAGAAATTACTATGAGAGCCGACTATCTTGATCGGTTGTTGGTCTTTGTAACGAGTACTGACAGGACCTTCTTCCCATTCTCTTCCTGAAAAACATTCCACGCCTTCATACTCCCCGAACGATGGTTCGGTAGAAGCAATGCTTACTGAATCGTCGGCTTGCACTACCTCAATGTCATCACCGTTCCATTGGATGAGGACTTGATGCATGGTGGATGGAACGCAACAGTTAGCATGGATCCAATCTCTTCCAAGCAAGAAGTCAGGACCCCTTACTATCGACCACAAAGAAGGTAGTGATCAAAGTCTTTGAGCCGATCATCAACTCAACGTGAACGGCTCCATGGGTATCTGAAGGACTGCCAGCAAAGTCCCTGAGCACAATGCCTATCTTGAGCAAATCCTCCTTGGTCATCCCCAGCTTTCTGAAAGTTGTGTATGTCATGATGTTGATTGCAGCTCCCCCATCGACGAACATATGGGTCAGAGGTTTTCCATTAACGTATCCCTTCAGGTAAAGAGGCTTTAGATGGTTGTGCTTCCTAGGCCTGTCGAACACGGCTTGTCTTGAAAGAGCCAACTGTCCTAGGAGATCAATCATCTCTTTGTTGTCAAAGTCAGAATAGGCCTCTTCATCTGAATAAGCATCTTGTTCCTCTGGATTATTAGTGGCTTGCTCTTTAGGGGCTGCAAACTCTATAGGGATGTAGAACACCATGCTAACATCTGCCGAACGCCCACTTGCCGAATATCCTTCTGTCGAATGACTAGCTTCCGGAGTTTTCTTCTTTGGGCGCCACACCTGTTTGCGTTCGGCTGTTGCTTCTTTGACCTCCCTATTTCTGAGGCGTTGGACTCTTCTCTTCTGGCTCTTCCTTAGACCAGGAGGGCACCACTGTCCCTTTTGCCACACATACTCTTGAGAAGAGTCCGGATCATCATCAGAATCCTCAACATTAGCCCATGCTTGATCTGCAATTCTCTTACTGACGTGAGGTTTGTTGTCTTCATTTTTTAAGCGCCGATCATCCTCTGGGAAGCGTGCCCCCAGCCTTTCTTGGATGGGACGGCGGTTGACTCGTGCCTGTCTGTACCCGTGGTATTGCTCACTACATTCAGGACAGTTATTCCTAGCAGGCAGCTTCAAGCCTTCATTCCAGCAATGCCTAAAGAAAGGACAGTCCCAATGAGACTCTTCCTGCTCTTTCATGTATTCTCTTTGCTCCAAGTGATACATCTCCACCTCATACCTCTGCTGTTCCCTCGCAAGCTGCTGATCTCTACGATATTGCTTCTCTTGCTGTCTTTGCCATTTGTTCAGCAGTATGCGAGATGTCACTCTTGGTTTGGAGGTTTCTCCTTTTTCTGTTCGGCTATTTGGAAACCGAACACGACGCTCCTGGAGCTCTACATTAGACACCTGCAGACAACCGAACCGCTTTGTTTTGCCATCTCAGAAGTCAGCACTTTCATTGGGCCTTTGCCCTTAGGATCACTGGCAGAAACCATGCATGTATCGAAAGCGACCATGCCTACTGGGAAGGGCTCCTTATCTACCTTCATGTTGTTATTGAACTTGAGGAGACCCTGCTGTATAGCCCTCTGAATCTGCTGTTTGAAGATTCGGCAGTCGTTGATGTTGTGAGTGATCATATCATGAAAGCCACAATATTTGTCAGTCTTGACCCAATCTGGACGCCTCATAGAATGATTCTCTAGTAACTTGATACGTCCTTCCTTGACCAAGAACTCAAAGAGCTTTTCCGACTTGGAGACGTCGAAGTCATATGCCCCCTTGAGTGTCTTCATCCAAATTTGGTTAACCCGGGACAGGCTCCTTGCCCCAAGCGAATTCGGGCAAATGCTATGTCCTCCTGGCCATCATCTTCATCTTCTCCCTCTTCCAGGAAGTGGCAGTATGCCTGATAAGACACGTTGCCCCCTTTCTGAAAACAGGTGTCTTTCTTGATGCTCTGGAACTGACTGGCCATGAGTGACAGGCGCCTTGAGAGTTGTCCTAGGTCATCAAACTCCATGCCGGCTAGCTTCTCCCTGATGGCTGGATGCATGCCACGCACAGCTACAGCCGGCAACTGATGGTCTGGCAAGTTCAAAGAATAGCAGGAATTCTTTGTTTCTCTGAACCTGCGCAAGAACTCTTGTGGTGTCTCATTATATTTCTGTGTCAACCCCATCAAGTCGACGAGCTCTTTTTCATTGGAACCACTGTAGAAGTATGAATGGAATTTGTCTTCTAGCTCAGACCATGTTCCAATAGAGTTGGCCGGCAACGTGGCAAACCATGTGAAAGCCGGCCCTGTAAGGGATGATGGGAAGAAGCGAATCCTCCATGCTTCATCATTGGCAAGCTCTCCTAACTGAATCAGATACCAACTGATGTGTTCGGTAGTAGAGGTGTCATCTTGTCCAGAGAACTTGGTCAAGTCGGTTGGAGGCTTCAATCGAAGGAAGCACCACTCGTTGTACCAATCGGGATAGGGTGACCGATACACATAGGGCCGATTCTTGGGCTTAATCCCAAATTGGTGTTGCATCATATCGGCCATCCTCGCTAGGAGTATATCCACGTTTGAATCTTGTGGTCCATGAGATTGTCCCGACCGGCCCAAATTCGGGCCTATATCCAAGATTTGGCATAGCATGAATAGTGGAGTAGTCGGTGAACTCAGTATAACCAGGGGCCAAAGGGATTTCTCTCAGAACCCACCGGCCATTGGAGCTATTGAGTAAGTATTGTATCTTTGGAGGATTCCCTGTGTGCACCGAACGCCGCTTCTCCATGTGTCTTGGCTCGGATCCCCCGACTTTTCTCGGTGTCTTGTTCTCCCCTCCGGCTTCTTGATTTGTAGCTCCTTTCTTTGGTGGTGGCTTTGGCATATGTATGTATCTTGGTCCTAAAAGCTAACCAAGCCGCCTCTCAAAGTGCTCATCAAACTCGGGTCCAAAACTGCCCTACATGATATCACGGAAAGTATTGAAGAACACCGTGTTGTGATTAGTCATTGCTCTCCCAACGGCAAATGCAAACAATCTCTTCCATCCGACGAATTTCTTCAAAGCGCCGGGTTCTTCATCTTCCTTTCCCGCCCCTCTTCTCCATCGAAAAACTTGTTGAGCATATTCCTTGTCACCGGGCATCACTATCTTTGGAAGATCTGTCTTACGGATGATTGTACCGCTCTTGTGCTTGGAGAAGCATGACATGCACTTTTTGCGAAAGTCGCGCACATATCTCTCACCATGGCCTCTAAGTCGGGAGGCGTCACCCATCCGAGCCGGATGACATTATCCTTGTCGACGTTGTCAGGCATCGTGTTTTGATCTTGAGTGGTCCCACCGGGCGTGCCAAAAAGTGTGTAGGCACAAAAATCCTGCTCCCTGCGCCGCACACACTGACAAGCCGGAATAGCTGGCTTTACTCGGCTGCCCGAGCGTCTTGAGGCGTGCCAGTCAATTTGACCTGTTAATTGACAAGGAGGTAAACGTGAGATCTAGAACATGCCTGGTGAGACCAAGACAGTTCCGCATGTATGGCTCCAAGGCCGGATATAAAGACATATAGCTATGAGAGCTATCTGTCAACAAATAATGAATGCATTCGGTAAGCATGTATAAAGATGTAATGTAGTAACGATTTGCGAATGATCATAAAAGACATGTTTGAACAAGTAAACTCGATCATCATGACGTGCTATCGTAAAGCTCTATTGCATAGATCGAATTAATTGACAACATGATAAATAAAAGAAGGTAAATCGTGAATATCATTATAGATACCCATTACACGTGAAAGCATAACCGTGTTCGCAAGCTTGCCGAATCGGGTCCATGAAGAAGGAACTCATACGTAAAAACCTATCGATTAAACGATCTCTAGTCCACCGGATGACTAGCTCTAGAAGTAACCCAAAGATCTATATCCACCGGATGATATAGTCATGTCAAGATCTAAACGTATACGAACCCACAACACGTGACAACTTAGATTGATCTATCTCGGCTATGATAAACAGATAGATCTAGTAGCACAGTAAGATAAACAATGAAAGCACTAAAAGCAACTAGATCTATGAAAAGATAAAGCCGAGACTCTTCAATCTAAATTGGGCAAAAGTGTGTGCAAACATAATTGAATAATAAATAAAAGCATTGCAACACGTGGTAACTTAATGAATTCATTAGATCTTGCCAAAATCTAATGAAGCCGATAACTAGCTCTTAGCCAGATCTTAGCCCACCGGATGGCTCATGATCGACAAAAGAACCCTCTTGCCCCTGATAGCTTAAATCCGCCTGACGATACTAAGCGTGAACAAGACTTCTTGCAATAATCTAAATCCGCCTGACGATACTAGACATGGTGCAAGGTTGCCGGTACTTACGGAGGTCGACGGGTCGATGAATCCTCTCGCAAAAGATCGACGACACGACTGGACTCGAAGGGTGGCCGGAGCCAAGGCACGGAGCCTGGTTTGTTGTATTTGATTTGGTAGATCGTTTTACAGTTGTCGGGGGTCTTATATTTATACCCTGGGCTTGACGAGTCCAAACTAATTACGAATAAGCATAACGAAAATATCTAGCTAAGATACATTGTCCTCCAAGTCTTCTCGGAGTCGTGAAACTGCACGTGACGTAGGCCCTCGTCCTCGAATATCTTCCTTGATGCTCCACGCTTGCCGAACCATCTTGCGCTCACCTCCTCCTCGGACTCAGGCTTCTAGCCGAATAAAAACGGCTTCCCGAACGCTACAGCGTTGCTTTTGTCCTTTTGCTAGCCGAATGACTTCTTACCGAATCATCGTGTGCCGGCCCATCTCGTCATCTAGACTCTACCAAATTTTGGTGTTAACAGGTATAAACAAGCTTTCTACTGTCATCACCCTTTTTCTACTAGCAGTTTGAAACGAGCAGGCGCTAGTAGAGTTAAAACGGTGGGACCTCAATTCAAACCACCGCTTGTACAAACTCATTTACCACTATTATAGGATTTTTTTTTTCGTGGTGTTTTTTTCATTTATCGTGGCGTTTTTGTGACCGCCATGAATGGAAGGCCACAGTAAATCGATTGATTAACCGTGGCGATCTAGCCCTAAACGGTCTTGGATCTGGACCTGGTCGCCGCTGCAAGGCACCATGCTGGATCTACCACGTCGGGCGTCGTTGTCATCGGGCTCGACCGATCCATGAGTTCTCGGGCGCCAAATCTGGTGGGGACGACCGATCCTTAGTGGTGATTCAGTTTTAGAATTGATTATTGTCAATAAAGTGTCACGTTTCTTTCTCTTGGGCTTTGTGTTTAGACAAAAACCGGAAGTGAATTCACTTTTATTGTAACAACTCGATGAGATGATTATGAATTGATAAAATCCCTCAAAAAACACAAGGAACCAACCATGTACTGTTTAGTGGCACACAATAACAATTTACACATTTTTTTTCATGTAACAATATATGCACAAACATTGCCTAGTTTCACGAAGCAAAAAATGATCAATTTGTGCAGGACATGAAAAAGAACACCGCATAGGGGCTTAAAAGGTAAAACGGTAATTAGATGGCACTGCTAGTATCATATCAAACTTATACGCCACCAGCAGGACCAACAGCTTTGTAAATGAAACAACATACTTGAGAAGAAGCATGGATCAGATGGACTTAATTGTTAATCATCATGGATTTGCTAGTATCTTGACGGAAGGATGACAGCCAAGACAACAACGACGCCAAACATGAGGATGGCGATCCCGGTGAAGTTGATGACAAACACTTCGCTCGGGTAAGCGATGGGGGCGGAGACGAACTTGGCCAGGCCGGTCTCGGCAGTGCAAATGGCCATGAGGAAGATGACGAGGCCGAAGAAGATGTGCCATGGAGCGTAGTCCGCCCTCATCGTCATCACAGCCCCAGGGAAGACAAAGTACACAAATGCCACCAGCCACTGCAAAATCAAACAATAAAATGAACAACTGCTACGGAAACTTATGATCGATTGGTTTGTTGTTGTGTACTTGCTTTGCTTCGTGTGTCCTGTTTTGTACTTTTGTTGGCCGTAGTGTACTGGTGTGCGGTCCTTGAATCAAAACAATTTGGAAATGCATAGGAAGTACAGAATTTTCATGATATTTTGGAGACCAAAAGTATCCAAATAAATGAACTCCACATGTTTGCTGGATTTGTCTAAAGTCGGCTAAACGCGTGATCAGCCGGCGCTTGAGTTGTTATCGAAGTCATTTGTCCTTGTACATAGTCTTGGTCATCGATGTTGACTAATTACAATAGATAACAACATCATCTACTAGCTAGCAAATAAACACCACAAGGGCACAGCGACATTAAAAGATTCAAATAACTTCTGCCTAAGCGCTAGAACATAAAGTGACATTTTAGAAAAAAAAAAATCAAAACAGATTATATATTTTTTAGATAAATAATTTTTTCTATGAATTTTATAAGATTTAAACAAAATTTTAAGATTTAACTGCATAGCTCTTCCATGAAAAATACTTGGATATATTTTTACATAAAATGTATATTTTTAGGTAGCCTGCCTAATTTACGGCCGACCTTAATTTTGGTAGGTCGCACGTCTGCCCCCACTTTTTGGAAAGGGGACAAACCCTGCATGTTCATATTTCCTTTTATGGCAAATTTTAGCATGGCAAACAGAACAAAACAACACAAATAAATATGCAAAACCTCATTTTTACTCTTCGTTATCAAGTGGGTGTGTGCATGCATGTGAGGGAGCAAAAAAGGAGCCAAGGAAAAGGGACGAATGACAAGCATGCAAATGTGTTGAGAAAAAGGATAGCGTGTGCATGCACATAATTTCAAAATTAAAAAACCGTAGTTCAAAATCGAGCATCTCAAGATCAAAATCCGATGACGTAGTTGTGTTTGTTTCAATACGAGATTCAAAACAAGATCTAACACCACTATATTTCATTGATATATTTGTCGTGAGAGAAAGTACATTTTAGTATATTCTAAGTTGCTTATGATGTTTGTAAAAATTGCTTCTGGCTTTACAAAAATGTTGCTTCACACGTCTGAGTTCAGTTAAGTGGATATTGGTGTTCATGTTGTGAAGATAGATGTTTGGTGCGATGTGATTAGTGTAGGGTAGGTGTATGTTTATTGCATGATCAATAATAGGCAACTTTAGCACATCAGTTGAACATTTTAACTATTTTTTTTTTTTTGATATTTTTCCTTATACATATGCATTTATGTACCTTTGAAACGAAACATATCTTGTTTTGAAGGTCTCTTTTAAAGAGATACAATTGTGCAATCGGAATTTGAATTTGATGGATGGTTTAAGAACTACAACTTTCTAAAATGTTGAAGTTGCTTGCAACACTGGTGCGAGGTGGATGACAAATTTAGGTTGTCCTGCAATAGCACAAACGCACGGCTAATAAAGTCATTAGGGTGTTTAGTTCCGGGACTTTTCTGTGTTGGACTAAAAAAAGTCTCTGAAAGTCTTTAGAAAATCGAATAGGAGGGATTTTTTTGGACTTGCTAAAAGTCTCTAGAAGCACCTCCTTGAGAGTCTTTTTTTCAAAAGTCCCTAGACAAAAAAAAAAAAATGTCCTAGACTTGTGAACCAAAAAAGGGTCTAAGACTATTTTTCCTCATTGAACTATCTCTATAAATTGATTTACCTCTCTTGTGGCTGACACGACGTCCTCTAGATTAAAACATCATTGAAATAAAAAACAAATGGTTTAAAAAAGTAAACACAGACGGTTTTATAAATGGGGGAAAATCCGATCTCGAGCATAATGTAGAGGACTTTATTTCTTTTGAGTGAGAGAAGAGAAGAGGGACAGCAGTAGGATGAGGCCCATGGGAGATGGTTGGGCCAGACTGAGTAACTTGTGATTGCAGCCTATACGTGGGCTACAAATTGGGCTCACAGCAAAGAAATAAAGTAGAGCTACCCTTGGTGACTGACCTGAAGAGCATAGAGCGCTATGGTGGCAATCCCGAGCCAAGAATGCAGGGACCGGATATCAGCGACGCCGGAGTCATGGTGAGTCTTGACGGCGGCGTAAAGGCCGACGGCGGCGAAGGCGAGGGCTACGAGATGTAGAAGAAGGTGCACCGCCTTCTTGGCCGCCCTCGGGCCCAGCACGATCCTGTACGCCATCACCGCTGCAAGCGACACCACAACACAATACATGCATCAGTGATCAGTCACAAACTAAATTAATTTCCTTCCATCGCTTCAGTTTAGTTTTGCAGGCAGTAAAGACGTGCGTTTAATTTGCTCGTTTACCTTCTCCTGTGCAGATGATAAAGCCGAGAACCATGAACAGAGGGTGTGCCGTATAGACGAAGAGAAAGTCGGATGTCGGCTTCCATGTAACGCCGCCACGAAAGTGCAGCACCCAGACGAGCGTGAGCGTGAGCACCGCGGCCGCCAGCAGCTGCGCCAACAGCACCATAGGCAGCGCGGTCATGCGGAAGCTGGCGCTGCTCTTCACAGGCATTATGGCGCGTCGCCGTCTCGCTGTCCTCCCCCTCCTCGCCGGCTGCGGGACGGCTACCACCACCACAGCCGGCTGCCCACCGCCGCGTGATGGCATATATGGTGATAAACGGGAGGAGGATCGTTAAAGGCCGTGTCCTGGTGACGGATCCAAGGCTGGTTTCAGGTGGAAGACATGTCCGAGGCAAAGGATGATGCGACCATGTGTAAATAAACCGGAGAAAAACTCTGGTTTGGCCTTTGGAGCCTTGTGGCGCGTCGCCTTGTGTTTGGGTCCATCTAATGGGGGCAAGCCGTTTGTTTATATTCGGACGGCAGAGGAAGAAATAGCTCACATACTCTTCAGCTCAGAGACTGAAAAATAGATTAGATTGATGAACAATCAGAGGCCAAGTCAAACGTTCGCCGTCCAATGGATGTGCAGATATCATCCCAAGCGCAGAAACGGACAACTAACAAGCTAACAACAAAACATCCAAAGTACTCCCTTCGACTATAAGCTGGACCACGAATTGGCACCACACCTAGTTTGTCCCCATTTGGATCTTCCGCTGATTCTCGCGTATTTCAACGCCCAGGTTCAGGAGCACCTGGGGTGGAAGTCCTTCGGGATCCCCAGCGCAACTGGTCCAACACGAAAGCACCTCTTTCAGCGGCAGACCGCAGACCCATCGGAGGTAGGACATATACAACTTTACAACCCTGCTGCTGTTGCCAACGGTACAAAAGCAAGTCGCGTTACGATGAGCAGTTAGGTAGTGTAGCCGGTAACCAGCCGTAATAATATACAAATCCATTAGCTCCCAAAATAATTCATGTACATCCGGCAGAACGTGTAAATTCAACATTTTAACATCCATATCATCTATCTGTGCTCCGCTCCGATATTCTTCCCTCCACAAGATGAAAGAATACCTGTTTTAGTCCAATAGAGTTCTATCATGCAGGCAACCATGCATTCCTGGATATCCACACAGCTGCCAAAACTGCATCCATTACCACTACGACATCACGGGCCCTGCACATACAATCAAGCACAACATCAAAGTTTAACAAAGATTAGCAAGACAATAAAGGAAGAAGATAGAAACAAAAAGGCAAAGTGCTGCTACCTGGGATCCCTTCTCAAAAGATAACCAAAGTGGAGAATGCCACCAGAAACCATGCAGAAGACTGAGGACACTAAAATTTCAGGACTACAACTGGCCTGTAGAATTAGACATAATGACCACCCTAAATTTAACTAACAAATAAAATATCCCAAAAACTTTACTTCAATACAACAGTCAACTGCTCTCTAAAAGCCAATATTGCAGTCAACATGCTACTTATCACAGCATGTACACAAGAAATTCAGAATTAAGTCAGCACTTAAAGGGAACATCACAAGGTGAATCTGATACTGAAGAAACAAAAATATGTGCACCATTATAGGGCAAACAAATGCAGCTACCTGGGATCCTGGGAATGACACTGAGAGGACATCCAGGAACCGACCAGCACCAAGTAGAGGTAACCGACGGGGCACTGCAGATTTCAGGGTGCTGTAATCCTGAAACATCACCTCCGCCCGTTCAGTTCTCTAATATTTATGCATCCCAGAAAATATGCTTAATTAGAATAACTCTATCATTCCTAAAGTAGTTCTGTTAGCTTTGACATGCTAGTATCATAAGAAGCAAATGATTTGTTGAAATATTGACAGCTCAATTAAATACATGACTGACAGAGACATCAGCAGGACAACATTGTTATCACTGCAAAGTGCCAAAACTAATCCAAAGATCAAAATACAAGCAGAGAATCATGCCACTAATAATCAGGAATATCACTCCTACAAACAAGGTAACATCTTTCAACAATATGCACAGAACATGTTAAGGAAGAACAAAGGGGAACAACATGAGCTGAATGAAATAATGAACTTTTTTTCTCTCTAGATCTCGACCCTGTATACAGAAGGAACTTATGTCATATGGTACAGAAGCCCTGCCTATGTTAGCATACTGATCCTACCAGACATATCAAGCATGCAACGATCGCAGCAGCAATCAGGCAACAATGCTTGAGACCTACCCTGCTCTAGAGCCAGTGAGCTTTCTCCTGGCATGTTTCAAAATGGAAATGCCCATGCATGTATATATCTACGGAAAGATGGAGCTGGCTAAAGCAAGGGTCGCAATGTCAAAACACAGCAGACAGCCTTGTTGTAAGAAAGAAATTCCTGAGAAATCCATAATACTGAAGGCTACAGCAGCCTTTCTTCAATCTGACATCATGAGCCTTTAATCATCCACCATGAAAGCATCTCGATCCACTGACTGGAGGTCACAACATGGTAGATTCACACATCCTCTGCTGATATCAATGCTTTCTTGTGACCACCCCACCCCCACATGGTGCAAGGAATCTAATGCCGAAGCCCAACTGATCTGCTGAACATGCATCTGCACCTTGCTGAATCTGGACAGTTCCAGAGCTCTTCATCATTGTTCCATGCTGTACCAGAGTTGTAGATAGCAACACACTCCTTACACTTCCCTCCTACCATTAGAAGAATTTGGCCTCCTGGGAACTCCAAACTGCAGATTATCCCTGGGTCGATCACCAGGTCGGCCAAAATCATCCAAATTTCTGTAACTACCATTTCTTGGAACAGAATTCAGACGCTCATCTTCATCAGGCCTCATGTTCAAACCAGCCCTCGGTTCTGAGAACATGTCCAAGTGTCTCGGTCTAGGTCCACCAGCAGTCCTCATGTTCCGGATGTTGTTTGAAGGATTCCTACCGGGAGTATTAGATGGAACCTTCATGGGATAGAAGTCCTTGGGAATGCTATCCAGGTCCATAAAACATTTCCTATCCTTCGCATCTGCTATTAGTGATGCCCAGTCCTCAGACTGCATGAGAGCATTAGCATTACCAACAACCTGAAAAAGCAATAAAGACTATAAGTAACATGGGATCAAAAGGATAATTGAAGAACAAAAGTAGAACGCACATAATGCATATTGTAGAGAGGCAGAGACATACCCATAGAGCTCTCCTAGCTCGAGTTAGAGCTACATTCATACGGCGTATATCCGCAACAAAACCCACACCATGGTTTGAAGCACGGACACATGACATAATAATGACGTCACGCTCCTGGCCTTGAAAAGCATCAACTGTATTTATGTAGATATCCTTTCCTTCCTCAGTACTCATAACATCCTTAAATTCCCGCTGAAGGCATTTCAACTGCAACTTATATGGTGTGATTATACCAACAGAAACCTTCTTGGCGCCATTAGCTTTCAGGAACTTCTGAAGGTGCTCATACAAACGCAATGCAAACTGCGCTTCATGAACATTCTGAAATGAAGATGACCCACCCCTATGTGACTCACGGCCATGTGACATGTCGTAAAAGATATAAGGTGCCATAAGTGCATCTCTGTAATAGGCTTCATCAGGTAATTTAACAACACTCTCACTATCTGTAAGGCGACCTTGATAGAAGTATTTTGATGGAAATTCACGGATTTGGGGATGCATCCTGTATTGCACTGACAACAAAATGGTAGGACAACCAGCTTGCTGAAACCTCTCAAAAAGACTCCTACTGTAAAGCAAAGTTCCAGCTGCTTTGCTAATAACAGTAGCAGGGAGCTGCTGTGGATCACCAACCAGAACACATCTAGCTGCACCAAGAGCCAATGGAGGGAGGACTCCTACTTCACTAGCCTGAGCAGCCTCATCAATAACAACCATATCAAAGCCATGAGTCAGGCGAGAAAATAACTTACGCCCACTACTTGACACAGTTGTAAAAACAATCTCAGCTTCATTGGCAAAGCTGGCTTCCAGACTAGCCCTAGCATCTTCCATATTGAAGTTGCTGCCAGGACGGAACCTGCTTTCTAATATCAGAAGCCGTGACATCTCCACCAATACTTTATCCCTGCTTTCAACTGAAGCAGCAAGTTTCTGCAGCAGAATATCTCGGTTCACGATCCCTTTGAGCAAGAACATCAGGATCGACCCCTACTGAACCCTGGGATCTACCAGCCGCTGCAACCATATTGAGTTCCCTTTGAAAGTAGGCAATCTCCTGTGATAGCTGCTGCTCACGGCCTTTGAGCTGATGTAGCCACCCAATTACTTCATCACGGCCCTTCATTAAAAGCTGATCTGTCCTCCTTTCAACTGAAACAGCTTGTGCAGCACGAGACTGGGAATCAACTCCAACACGGGCAACATCAGGGCGGTATACCTTCATTTCACCATCTATAAAACCACGGTCAAGAACACGAGCAAGAAGCTCATCTGTTGCAGCATTTGATGGGGCACATACAAGCATCCGAGGCTTAGGGCAAAGCTTGGGAAGGGTGCGAAAAAGATTCTGATCCATGCTCTGCAATAGTTCATCAATTGACCCTGCCGCAAAGGTCTCCGAGCTGGTACTAGTACTACCACTAACTTGCTTGTAACTTTCGAAGCAAGCTTCTTAAGCAAAGCAGCATAGTAATGTTGATACTGAACAAGATGGATAACATTTAGCATCCCCATACAGTATGAGTCTTCCCTGTCCCAGGAGGACCTTGTACCAACGTGAAAGGCCATGGTTCTTGTTTCTTTACGACACCATTGCTTGTGCCAGCAGCTGTATGTGTTGCAGCCCAATGAATTGCTGACAATTGTGGACCATTGAAACTACGATGGAGATGATCAGCAAAATTTGGGGTGAAACAATCTGGCATGGCAGGTGGTTGCTCTTGATACTTCGGGAAATGCTCTGGACTTGGTTGAAGTATTGCATTTTGCATCTGACAGAATTTTTTTTTTTGTCAAATCGATTGATATATAAGTTAGTAATAAAGGAAGATAATGGTGAGGTTCCGTATTGGTATTACCTGCCCACTAAGACGGCGAAACGCGTGCAAAGCAACATATTCTCTTTGTGTTGTTGCAAGAGAACCGAGTCCAGTTAGATACCATGTACTCCGAGGTTGGAGTTTCCTCAGAACATTAGCCTCACTGCTATGGACAAGAATAGCGACACGACTTAGCAAACAAATATGCAACTATTGATAACAAGTTATGAATATTGTTACAAAATGAAACTACTATAGCATAGGAATTTGAAGTTGTTTCATAGTTAGCAATCAAGAGCATAGGAGATAGAACTTCATAACGGCTTGTTTTGATGCACATATATCCACCTCAATCAAAACCCACTCCAACACAAATGGATTGAGGTCGGCCTAAAAGGAGTTTATTAATCACCCAACATGCTCTTAGGATTAAGTGGGGCAGCACTACAAAAGGAGTTATACCAGACTTGTCAGTTCATAAATCAGTTTAGCTTAATTCATCCAAATAGGCTGCTATAATCAAGTGAGGCGCAGCCCTAAAGGGACTGTCGACTAAGAACATTAACGTTTGAACTTTGATACAAACAATCTGCAACACATTGCAACCTTTTAATCACACATTACACTCCTACTGTAGTTTCCTCATCAAATTCTCTTATGAAAGTTTGATTATAGAAATCGTTCACACATTATATCGAAAACCAGTGGACAAATGGGCCCCAAAGTATGCCATGTGCCTTTCTTATTACTGACTAATAACAGAATTATTCTGTCTTCAATACTGTGGCCATGGGATCAATAAGCAGAGAAGCAAAACAATGACATTAAGAGCACAAGCATTGAAACTATATACCTGAGAATCACCATTAATTGTGTGGCAGTGAGAAAACAATAGATGGTACGAAAGCCCCAAAAGGCATATTAAGAGCAGCAGCAATCCAGCAATGCACAGGAGCCTATGGCTTGCTTAATTATGATACTACGAGCATCTCCAACAGATTACATATCCAATAAATTACCTTTTTCTTCTCTCCCAATAAATTACCAATATCTTTAAAGTGGATAGGAGAGAGCGGTGGACCTCCTACATTTGAGGGAGAGGAGTGATTTTAAGTACTCCTCCCTCCATCCCATTTTATCAAGCGTGCAGCCGTTTTTCAAATCACCCAAAATATCCGGTGGTGCATCACCGAACCATCCGTCATTTACTGGTGAATGCATCAGAGACCTTGGGCATTTACTTTTTCACTTGCAATGAGCCAATGAAACGACGTTGTTGCATGCAAAGTAGTACTCCGTCCACGCCCACACGAGTAATGCTGCATGCAAAGAAGGACTCGGCCCGGTATGGTGCTATTTGCATGTACCTACTTAATGCGCTTCTTGGTACCTGTAATCCAGGTTTGCACGCCTGATAAAACGGGATGGAGGGAGTAACTACTTAAAACTTTGAGGTATTAGGGATAGGTTGAGTAATCTGTTGGAGCAACACAACACCTTACTGCAAATTTTTTGTATTGGGTATGGATATAAGTAATCTGTTGCAGATGCTAACTATAGCTTACAATAAAACTAAACAAGGAAACATCAGTACCCTATGTGGCTACCCACTTCGCTGTGCTGCTGTTTCATAGCCCTGACTACACATATATAAACAAGCCTTGACCTATTGTGGTCAAGAAACTAGAGTTAGGAAACTGCAGTAAAATACAAAACAGCGGGTTCAATCTCAACCATTCAACAGAATTATGTGTGCCAACATGAACAAAAACACACAGTACAAAGCCTGTATGTTAGAGAAGAGTTACATATTTTATTTACTCAGACACAAAACTACAGTTTCTAACAAGTATAGTTAAAATAACAGATATCCCTACTTCCCTAGGTATAGTTAAAATAAGCTTACCTATCATAAGCTGAGCTAGAGAGAAATCCATCTTAAAGAGTATTGTTTTGTGGTCAATTCAATGAACAAGTACCCAAAACACATTATATGATTTATAAATCTCTCATAAAACAACTTCATTGACACAAACATACAATAAACCAGTCATAAGATCTTTCCAAAGATAAACAAACATAGGTACAGATGCTTTGGGAATGTAGAGGCCATGATAAACATGGTTGCAAAAGTGGAACTTGAAAGATACGACAACAACAAGAATAATCATATATTAACAAATTTGGCATACCTGTTAGAATCAAATGAATCACCAAGATAAAAATGGATAATAGCGCCAATAGGATCACGTGTATCAATAGGCATATGGCGCCTAACAGTACCGACAAGCCGTCCACATTCCGATTCAGCATCCTCATTTGAACCCATAGCCCTCCTACTAGATCGGCCTGATTGAGCAGCTGAAAATACCAACACAAGCTAGATAAGAAAAACGTTCTAGAGAGCTGCATACTAACACAATAAGTGTTGCACATAAAAAACAAAGAAAATTCAGTAAATATACCTGAACCAGGCCGTGGAAATGACAGAATAGCGACATCACCTTCTTTGAAATTCCATTTATATTCATTCATCGGTGGTATAACGACAACATCATACCATCCTGGATGCATCAACAGTCAGGTGACTGCAGTGAATGGATATTCAAATACACATTCTACAAAAGCACAATAAATCAATCCCACATACCTCTTTCACGTCTATCCACAGTTTTCACTCGCACTGCTACATGTGCATCCCTTCCCACAGCCTCAAGACTCTCCTCATATGAACTATAAAGCTGAGCTCTGCATTCCTCAAAAAGCAAAGGCTCAAAGACTCTAATGTACTCCTCAGCATTTTCAAAGCTTCCAGGAACACACTCAAGTTCAGCCTCCTCTGTATAGAAAAGAAATATATATGCCAAATTATAACAAAGGTACACATGCAAACACAAGAGTGATTTTACAATTTCTGGAATGGAACAAGATAACATCAACAGTGCATCATTAATGAGGAACACATTGACCAAAATATCACTGGATATTCCAATAGGCAATGGCCACATCATAACATGAACAATGAAACACATGCAACTCTACTTTGACCAAAGAGTAACATGGAGCACCCATATTTTTAATATATCATTCTAAAATGCATGAACAGGGGTATAATCTCCATATCAAGTCAGGGTCCTACTTGTGTTTTAAACTGTTAATGAGGGACAGTAAAACATGGGGCAGTAATTGTTAAAAGGCAAGACCTAAGCAAATTTGACAAATCTTGCATGCATGTAATAAAGTGTATATTTCACAAAGAAGTGAAAATCACATATATCCAAATCAAACATGACAACAAAGAAGCAACCTGGATTGTGCCAGAACTTGTCGTTTGTCACCTCCCTTATAAGTCGCTCCACAGATGAGTCCTGATACTGCACATTGTTTATAAATGTTTGCTTTTTGGAAATAATAGATCTTTTGCTGGCTGGCTTCTGATCAGTATTGTTTTGTCCAATAACTGTTCTCTGAGAAGAGAATGGTCGGCCCTTTGGTTGCTTCAAGTCCATAGATTGCTTCAATGAAGCTTGTCTTTGGACAGGCTGCTGATACCCTTCTGAGGCTGGCTCTTCTGTATTCATTTTCTTTGACCGAGCCTGGGTACCCAACTCAGCATCACCATTGGATTCAGTGTGTTGGTCACTAGGATCTGCAGAATTGCTTCGTTCTGATCCCATCATTTCAGGTTGTCTCTGATCCCTGATTGCTTGCTGATTTTGTTTATCTGCAGCCTTTTCACCAGCACCACGAGATATTTCCTTCACAGTACGTGTAACAATCGGTGCTGGAAAGGATGACTGCCTCCTGGGTGTTGATGTCTTCATTGTACCAGCTTGTTTCGCATCCTCCACATTGATGAAGACAGTTTGCCTAGCTCGTTTTTTGCCTAGCATGGCCTCTTTGTGTTCATTTAACTTGGGCCTCTTTGCGGGGTTGCTCGCAAACCTCATAGCATAATTGGCTTCCACTCCTTTAACATCCTTTGACCTGTTGCAAGAATCTAGATCATCACCAGGCTGATTTGCTTTAGATTCAGAATTTTGCATGTTCTCTGATCCTGTAGAACCATGAACCAGATCTTTAGATACATCAACCATTTCAGCATCACTACATTCAGCAGCAGTATCATATTTCATAACATCACCGGATTTAACAAGACAGGGCTCACTCTCTTGGGATTCTTTCTTCAAATGAGTGCTTGCAGTACCAGCTAACTCATCTTTGTTGCTACTCCCTGCATTTTCAGATATGCCATCTGCATCAGACCATTCTCCTTCTTCTCTTTCAACGGCCTGGGACACCTGATTGCAAGTCTCCGCCTTCAGAGCAGCACTATCAGTGATTTGATTGTTCAACATGGACAGTGATGCTATACTAGAATTCTGATTATCTTCCACATTCATCGGCTCCTTTGTATTGTTTGAATCTTTGTTGTTCCTCACAAAAGGCTGAAAGCCGGAACCAATGGATGCATGCTTAAAGGCATTATTGTTCAATATCCCCTGAGACTGTGATCCTTCCCTGGCTGAAACAATGTTGGGGCATACGTTGTCGTGAGGTGGCCAGCCAACAAGAACAGGAAGGGATTTCTGAGGTTGTGACATGAGAACAGCAGCCTCTTGTGACGTGACAACAGCGGCTTCTTGTGGTAAGACAGCAGCAGATTCTTTTCGGACGACAGCAGCAGCTTCTTCCTCAACTTCTGCTGGGAGTTCGTTAAGGTCAAATAACATCCTTCCTCGAGAACCCATGTCATGTGTAGATGCATATAGCTTGGATCTTTCAACTAGTGAAACCAGTAGCGATTTCCTGGAATACAAGAGCACCCAATGGAGGGAAGTTACTATTGCCTTTCTGTTGGGACAAGCATCTGCAACACAAATATGCATATATGTCAGTAATACAGCAAGAATAGGATTTTTCAAAGGTTGCTTGGATGCTTCGGTCCGCTAGTGAGGTGGCCAGCCAACAAGGGATGAACTAGGAAGTGAACAGATACAGCAGACTGATCATTTCTTGGTACTGCAGGGAAGAACAATTTCAATCAGGTGGTGCAACCTGAATATCATTCTCCGCTGGATTCTTTTCATGTTCTGACCCAGGTCATTTCCTCCTCTTGTTGTCCACTTCCTACCCATCTCAAGAATTTGGATTCTAGTGATACAGGATCTCAGCATCCAGGCCCCTTTTACAGACAAAGTAAATAAGTACATATACATGCCAGGAATAGAAGAAAAGATTGTGCATACTGCATATGTAAAAGTTATGATGGCTATACAAGAGCATAAGCTAGTCTAGACGCAGTATCATTTCTCCAAGGGAAGCCACAAAGCAACACGATATAGACAACAAAAGCAACATGATACATATGTCAGGATCGGAGTTGGCTAAGTGCATTCTAAATAAAATGATGCTTCTAAACAAACAGAAGCTATGGAAAGAAAGATAAAAAGGAAAGGAAGACAACTCCAGCTAATCCTACAGTATTAAGTATTAACACATTAAACAAGCATCAATACTCCCTAAGGTACCGTTTGTAATTTGCTGGCACAGTTCGAGAAATGTCCTTGTTACGAGTCTCCTAGAGACGAGGTAGACATTAACTCCCACACGGTAACCGAATGGTTGGTAGCAACGGGGCACTAGCATTTTCTTGGTGGTATATACTCAGCAGCAACCACATGGAAGCATGCACGCATGCAAGCAATGAATGCAGGGAAACAAGGATCCAGCACCAAGCTGCCATGTGGCAAGTATGACTCAAATACTGAGTCTCTTAATACCGATTCTCGATCTCTGTTTTTTTTTTTTCTTGGTATCTGAAATGTGAGCTTCTGCGCCTTACAAACAGTACCGGAGGGAGTACTTGCTTAGCTTGTCAGCCAAAGCACGCGGTCCAAATGATGCTGTATTACATTTATTCAAGTCTATATGCTACCAATAAACAACATAAAACATCTCTCAAAATTATCATAACAAACACATAGCTAATACTCCAAATTAAATGCCAAGAAAGTGAATAAGCTAAACTCAGTGTCTCTAAATGCAAAACCTCAACAAACTGTACAGCCACTCAAAGCTAATTGAAAGCTAACTAATAAAAATAACCAATGATCTCCTAATGTTGAATGAACCAGAACATAGATGATTCAAAGCCATCCAAGACAGAGCTGGACTAAAAGAGAACATGTATGACCAACAAAAAACATGTGAACCTACAATATTGCACATGTACACAGAATGAGAAACCTATACAGGATGTACGCTATACACATTTGACAAATGTACCTAGAATCAGTCCAATTCTAGCACAGTTTCAGCTACTTCGCAACTGTGAATGTAAATTAAAAAACAGGATGCCTAAGAACAAACAGAGTAATGAAGCATTGGAACTTCTACTTGCCAGCTGAGGCAACCTAACATGATGACTAGGAGGTTCAATTTGGAAATACTCAAATTCCATGGACAACCCCTGTTCCTAATCTGAAACAAATGAAATAACGGTTTAATGGTGATCTAACTTAGGACCAAAATAAAACAAGTTACAGGACACAATGTATCCCGGCATGTAAAATTAAATGATAAGATGGATCCCCAATCTGCGATAATCCACTTGTGCTCTGAATTAATTGCTAGCTAATAATGACATGAACATCGCAGAGCAAGCCGTTAACCCTAGGTCAAAGCATTAGAAGAAACTAGGTTTAAATTAATCTGAGCAGGAAAGTTAACTGAACTGCAGAGCAACAACAACGCATGGACCATCCCAACAGCACATTTCAATTCACTCCAGAAGAAAGGGGGCTTTAACTTCTACTGCCCTGAGGATAATAATAACACTAAGGCCCACTAACGTCCTCCTCTGATTTCGATCTACCGGGATACCGTATTTCTATATATCAATCAATAAATCTCGCCAGACTTCCAATAAAGTAAGGATCGCACCGCAACAGTTGCCAGATTCAGAGCCACCCGGCGCGAGAGCCTCGATCCCCATTCCGCTTTCAGATTCGGTGGAAATTAAAACAAAAAAGGTTTCCCCGTTGCGCTAAAGCGCGAATTCGCATCCCCAATCAGTCCCGAGAAATGAAATGAAATTGGAAATCAGTCCTGTCCTCTTAACTAACCGCGCCGCGTCTCACCCACCCCCGCGGGCGAGGGCGGGCACGTGACGCGCTAGGATCCCGTTCCGTTCCAATCCGTCCGTTCCGTGACACAGCACAGCAGTCCTAGGGTATGGTATGGTCCTTGATTGGGGGGAGTAGGATCTCCGTACCAGGCGATCGTCGGGCAGCGGCGGCGGCCAGATCCAGCCAGGCGAGGGCGGCGGCGTCTGTTGACTAGGGTTCGTTCTCCTCCCGCAGCAGTTCCCCTGCCTGTGATGCGCCGGTGGGCTGCTGCTGCTTGTGTTCCTTTTTTTTTTTTTCCTTTTCTCTTCCAATACTTTTTTTTTTCCTTTTCTGTTTGGTTTTGGAAGATAGGTTAGGCTTGATCCTTCCGGTGGCTTTCGAATGCTCGCCTCTCACGAGCGCCCTCGCCCGGGTCCCCTGCGTGACGAACGACTTGGGGAGAGAGAGAGAGAGGGAGAGGAGGAAGGGTGGGTGTGAGGGCAGGAAGCCAGGGGTGGGGCTCTATTTATAGCGGTAAAGCCCGTGGCTACAGCCCGGTTGCTACGCGCACCAAGCCAATCCCACCCACGATAGGTTCAAGACGCTGTCTCGTGGGGCCAGAGGCTGGTGGGAACCAGCTGTCTGTGAGGGCCGCCGCGCGCCCCCCGTGCGCGCGTAGACCTGAGGCGGTGCGAGCCGGAGGGGCCGCGTGGGCGACTCTGCGTCCGCATCTCGGTGCGGTCGCACCAGGTTGGAATTCATTTCCAGTTCTCCCCACCCCCTTCCCTTGTTTTCTTCTGTTCTTTTTTTTTTTTTTTCGTGTTATCACTTACACGTCAACTCTACCCAAGAAATGAAAAAAGAAAATCTGATTTTTTTAGGGAGAGAAAAAAAAAGGATGGATAATCAAGTGGGGAGGGAAAAGGGCTGTAGGTGAGTATACGTGCCCTTTTTCCTGACATAATAGTATAAATAAATATATAAAAACTTTATAATAAACATATAATATGTAATTAAATTAATTAATTCATTAATTATCCTGCAGTGCAGCTGCCCTGCACACCTGCCTGGTTTTTCTTTCTCGCTTTGCTTTCAGGGAGGCTGCGTCGTAGTTTGAGGAAGCATCTTCTCTCCAAATTAATGAATGGCTAGTGGGATGGATAGGGATGTATCCGCGGCCGGGTTCTAGCGCCACGGCTATTTAAGGTACACTATTTAATTCGCTGCGCTGATTATTGGTGATGATGGGCTAGTGCTACGACATTGCTTATTACTTCTCCCAAACGTAGAAGTACGATGAATTGTGATATACTCCGTACTAAACTCTGTGTATAATAATAGTAAAACTTTCCAAACAACGGGGCCTTTCTTTTGGCAAACAGCCTAAAATGTTAACAAAAGATTAAAAAAAATGGCCAAATTCAGACCGGACAATTCTCAGTGAAATCGCACTGTCAAACTTTATCCATATAGACTTACCCAACATAGACAAATGTATTTGGTACTCCCTCCGTTTCAAATTATAATTAGTTTGACTTTTTCAACCCCAAGTTTGACCACTCGCCTTATTAAAAAAAAATTGTGTAAATATAGTCAAATTTATGTCATTCTTAAGGACCTTTTGTTAATAAAGTATGCTACAACAAATGAAGTGATATTTTTCACAAAATTTAGGGTTGAAAAAGTCAAATGAACTACAATTTGAAACGGATTTAGTAACTAAGAGCACCTTTGAATATTAAAAAAAAATTCTTATAGAACTTGCGCCGAGGTGTTATTCTTATAAAAAAAATAGCTAAGTGAACCTAGAGAAGTAGCAAAACTAGTTGCTTTTTGTCAAAAAGGAGATGATTAGACACATTTTTTCGATTGTCAGTTTGCCATGGCTATGTGGTTATGATTTCTACTCTTATATGAAATACTTCATTCATCCCAAATTGTAAGTCGTTTAACTTTTTTGGCTCCAAGTTCGACCGCTTGTCTTATTCAAAAATTTTACGCAATATAGTCAAATTTAAGTCATTTTTGAAGAACTTTTATTAATAAAGCAAGCCACGGCAAAAGGAGTGATATTTTGTAAAAAATTGAATAAGGCGAGTGGTTAAACTTGTTGTCAAAAAAAGTCAAAGGACTTATAATTTGGATGGAGGGAGTATAAACACTTTGTAAAATAGGATTTAACCACATTTATGTGGCTTAAAGAGGTCTCAGGACCACATATCACTTGACAAAAGACGCGTCCAAATCCTAATCCTAGAGAATAACGGGTTGCGCTTGTAGCATGGCACCACTCGTCAAAATAGGCAAAAAGCAGAATGTAAAAAAAACTCACTTATCAATCTAAATGTTGCATTGCCATATTTATATTGTTGTGTACTTCATCATTGTTTTCTACCTGCCCTTTTCTCTTATGTTGTTTAATAATCACATGAGACAATTATGGTGTTAAAGGTTGTCCCATGCTCTTTTTTGTACCCACAGAATTTGTCCCATCAATCATGTAAAATGAAAGTTCGATATGTTTAATATTTTGGCTTATATTTTCTGAGTGAGAACCTTATAGAAGGAAGGTCTTCTTAGCCCGTTGTGTTAGATGTTTGGCTGATTCGTATTTTAAGGTTTTTGACAACAAAAAAAACTAAACACAAGTTGTGTGTGGTGCGAAAACAAGGCGACGAGGGTGTTGTCGTTTGTTTCCGCTTCGGGGACCTCGATCGCACACACGATCGACTATATATACACGTCGCCGCAATCTCCTCTTCTTATTCCACAACAAGAGAACGAAGGTAGCCCGTCCGTTTCGGCTCAGGGCCAGCAGCTAACTGTTTGCTCTGTATTTCTGCAGGGATGAGACTCTTTTAGATTGACGACGACGTTACCGAGAGATGGAGAGAGGGCATGCATGCATGCGCACGTCTCACAAAGTCCGGAGTGATTGAGCATATAGATTCGATTTGACTACAGGTAACAAACCAGAAGAATAAAAACAATAACACGTAGAAAAATGTTTGAGTGAGCAAAGTAAAAGCTGAAAATAAACAAATTATACTAGTATAAAACATGGTTTCTAAGGAACAAATAAAAGCACACACATAAAGAATAGAGGTAGACGTCTCAATTTTGCATCAACAAATGCTACCGACTTGCTAAATTAACCACTTTGAACCTCTCGATATATGTATTTATATTAGACTAAATTAATATATTTTAAATTTAGTGCCAAGTGAGCAAATACTAGCTCGGTATTTTGGAGACGCTCAGAAGATGAACATGTGTGTGCATATGCGTTAACATTTGTGCTAAAAAAACTTCTAAGGTTACTATATTAATGCTCGTTTGGTATGACCCCACTTCACTAACAAAGTCAAATGTTTGGCTTTGGCTCCACACATAACTCTTTGGATGAAGTTGGAGCTCTTTTTATAGACCATTTGGCAAAGAAACTCCTCACAATAAAAGACTAAAATACCCATTATCTTTTTTCAATTATCCTCCCGTGCCTTTAGGAGTTTTTTTTTTTGAGATTTAATATTAAGAGTTATTTGATCTTACTTATACTTTATCCTAACAAATTGGCCCGAAACTTCATCATCAAAATAAAATCTTACAGTATGTGCAATAATGTTTATAGTTTTCTAGGTCGATTTAGAGAAAAGACATGACTTGCAAGTCGGAACACAAAGACACTATGATCAATTGGTGTACGTGCACACGAGACGTGCATCCGCTGAACAAATTTACCGGAGCTCTAGTAGGAAGTCTAAGGCCCTCTTTGGCTGAGCTCCGGCCGGCTCCGCTCGCATCAGAGCGCGCCCACAGCTACGTAGGAGCGAGAGCCGGCCGAAGCCGCAAAAAACGAGCTTCACTGCGGGGCTTCACCTGCGGGGCTTCACCCGGTATGTTGGTATGTGTCAGTGAGAGAGAAGGAGAGGTGAGAGAAAAAGAGCTCCGATGAACAGTGTAGCTACAGTAGAAGAGGAAGAGGAGCCGGAGCCGGGCGGAGCTGTGCCAAAGAGGGCCTAAAAATGTGGATCAACTAAAGGGGGAAATTGCTTGTCTGGTTGGCGCTCTGTCAGGCATAACTCAGGTGACTGAACACTGTGCCACACAGAGCATCGAATTATTGATTGTACTCCTCGCGTTCACCTGCTGCAACAGTCTCGATGCAGCGCCGAGTGAAGGAAGAGACCCCTTGTATTGTCTTGTCAACAGACTGAAAACCGGCCACCCAATTGAAGGAGACCAGCCCAGACATCAGACATGTGCAGAATGGAAACAACGAAGAGAGACCAAACCTTTTGGGCCATTAAAATAACCTTCACTTGGTTGCCTAGCGGGAGGGGAGTCTGGCTACATCTGGAAACCAGGCTTCAGCTGGACAAGCTGTAGGAATACAGACTGTTTTTGTTTGATTGACTTCGGACTGTTTGGCTCATAAACCAGGCTGATGTTGTTTTTTATTGTGATAAAAAACATTACACTATGATTTTTTAAAGAACATTGTGCCATGACCGATAATTCAGATTGATAAGTTCAAGCAAATACATAGCAAACTAGATTGATGAGAGCGCATGTTTGGATGCTCATATTCAGATATGTTATTTTGATCAGTATCAAGATAACATTTGTTTTGCTTGAATTAGTTGCATATCACTTATTCAATCACATTAAACCATAATCTACTTTGAAATATATGAATACACCTTAAAATATGTTACTCATCATATACTAATACCATCATTAACATGCTAATGTCTTGCATCCAGCGAACGGAGAGACAGATCTGATTTTCGTTTCTAGGAGCCACGCTCGTTGGTTGCTTTTACATCTCGGCAACCAAACACTGTGATGCTTTAATTTGTCCAGGAGCCTGGCCGGTCCATATACAGACAACGAACCATGTTATAGGTTGCAGAAAGCCGTTGAACGATGCGCACGAACCGCCATGATTGACACTCTATGACGTCTCGTCTTGTTTGTTCGTTCAAAGTTGTTCAATTTTTTTGTTAATTAAGAGAGAAAAACAAAAGGTGAAAGGCAAATCCAGGGGTTGCTCGCAAGTAACACTCAAATAGGACAATTCTCTCTACATTAACCCAATAAATGGTTGCTTGCATATGGTGTGAAACAAATAGTATACCATGACCAATAAGCTGGGCTCATAAACTCAAGGGAACACAATAACTATATGTAGATAATAAGGAGGCATACAACTAATTAAGAAAGCAAATGAAATACTATTCCTAAGTCCTAACATGATGTCAGGTGGATCGAAAACATTCATATATTCCATGTTCTAGCGAGGCAATAGCAAGTGTCGGTGCGTGAGCATTTGGGTTTCCATGGACCGGGGATGATGTACGACATGGATGCACAGTGACCAGCTGGACGAGGGTGATTGGAGTGATCCTTGATCACAAAATTTATTTACAAAATACTATATTTTTTTTTTTTCTTTCTTTTATTTTTAGAAAATATTTTTTTAGCAACAAATACTATACTTTTCTTGTCTAGGGACGTTTTTTTTTTTTTTTTTTTTTTTGAGAAAGTCTAGGGACGTTTAGCTGGCTTGGTGGACAGGGTCAAAGCCCATTAGCCTCAGGCTTAAGTTCCTTGTCTGTCTATTCCAAATGGGCTTATTGTTCTCGGGCTTGGACCACTGGGATCGTTTTTGTCGTGGAAGGAAGCAAATCTGCTTTCCCTTTCATTTTTGATTGGATTTGGACAAAAGACGTTAGAATTGGCCCATTTCTGCACAAGGACAACAACACAGTCGGCACCGTTTTTGGGATGAGAAGCACGTGGGCCCCAAGATGTCACGTATAACGTGTAGACGAGGGCAGCTAGGAAAATTTTCGTTTGACCTCATTCAACTATTGCATAAGTTTGATCTTCATTGTCAATTAGAAAAACAATTTTTTTGATTCTTTCAAAATATTCAAAAAGTTTCATTTACCTCGTGTGGGTTTTAGAATGATTTTGACTTACGTGACGCCTTTTAGTCACGAGGGAGGTAAATTGATCTTGGGAATTGAGGTTCGTTAAACTTTATAAAAAAAAATTACATGAATATATGTAAAATACTATCCAAATATTTTTCAAAATAAATATGTATTTAAACAAAACTAAATCTTATTATTATAATATTTGTTCAAACTCGAGAAAAAATCATAAAATCATGTTTTTTGAGAATTATTTATATCTTATATGGTCTCTTAAATTCTATGCCAAATACGAAATGTTTGGTACAAACCAAGATACATTATTGCAGACGGTAATGTGTATTGTTGTGCAACCCGCCATGTAAACTACAAACAGTTCCTTGGCAGTGCCTTACTTAACCATCAAGACATGCACCAAAAAATCCAAATAAAACGTATAATTCAAAGTTTGATTGCATATTAGCAAAATGCATCATGTGGTTTAACTTTTTAGACTCATCAGACCATCACGACAATCTAGCATATAAGGTCCTATAGATGCACGACCATTTTGAAATGCTTGAAATAAATTCATCCACTAGCGACCTTTGTGCTTAGCATATGACCATTTAGACAAGCACAATTATTTGAGAAACACCTTCTCCATCCAGTAACACTCAACAAACATGTTAGTCACACACTACAAAAGGACAGTTTTGTCGGGACGGCTCAAAGCTATTTGTAGAGGCGACCCGCCTCTACAAATCTATTTTAAAACAATCTCAACTTTGGGCCAAAAAACCCCAAACGAGGTGCATTACTCAGAGGCATTTCTAAAAGAGTATTGTTGATCTTGGTGAAGGGGGTAATCCAAATAAAACTAGTTGTATCAGCTCCTTGAGGTTAAAGAGCACATGCTTAAAGAGGTTTAAAGAGTTGTAGCCTTTAGATCATGATATGAGTGCAATAGAAATTATCCAACAAAGTGAGATGTGAAAAATTATTACAAGTGTGAGACCCAGCTCATGGGCCAAGTTGGGCCAGTCCAATTTCGTGATATTTGTAGCTAAATGCTTGTAGTGTTGCAAGCTAGTTTAGTCCCATACCGAAAGCGAAACCTAAGCTAGACCAGATTAAATCTGAATTCTAGTAGTGTAGCAAGTTACTCCCATACCATTAAAGGTTGTGTCCCATGGCCGAGCCCAAAAGATAATGTTGTGCATCCGTGGGCGGCGCCTCTAAAGTTTTCAGAAGCTTGTGTCCCATGGCCGAGCCCAAAAGAAGACGGACGGATTAGGGCGAGTCCAATCGCGCGCACGGTTTGGCTGTGAGTCCCAGCTACCTCTCCATCGTTGGGATCCGATTCGATTCATCGACAATCCCCATTTCCCCGGTGAGAATTCGACTCCTTTAATTATTACTAGCAAATATGCCCGTGCGTTGCAACGGGATATATAAAAAGAGAGAATTTTCGTTCACCAACATTTTTGTCCACCGCCCCTAGAGTCCTGGAAAAAAAGGAATACAAAATCAAGCACGATCGGACAGAAATTTTCTCTCTTTTTTTTCCCACGCCGACTTTGCTTGACCATCTTCGTTGCAATGGTTAACCATATCAAAATTAAGATTGCTAGCTTTTGCTACAGTTCAATTACATGTAGTACTTGTTATGACGTTTGATAGATTTTTTTTATTTAAACAAGAGAATAGAGTGCATGACTACAAAATATAACAGACGTCATAATGCCATTGCCTAAATTTATCAAATGTCAACATGAGAAAAGAGATGCACAACATTATCTAAAAAATCTAGACATCTATGTGTTGTTTTTTCTTAAAAGCTATAGTTTTTATTATATTTATATTTATATCATTATAAGTTTATTAGACTTGACATTATGAGAAATGACGCCACTAACGTATTCATTCTGATCTCATCATCTTTTCTTACCGCCTTGTATATCACTTGACATTATGCGAAAGGTTGTGCTTTGGGGAAAGTTAAATTTACACCTAGGTGCACATGCACCCACACCGCTGAAACCACATGATACGCATTGTGATCCGTCTTTGCACACACTCTCAATGCACACTGCTCGGTAAAGTGTCTTGCAAGACGGATCACAATGCGTATCATGTGGTTCACAGCAGTAATGTGCATGTGCACCTAGGTGCAAAAAACCGGCTCCTGTATATCATCACGAACAGACCTGAAAAAAAAAAAAAGACGGACTTTGAACGTCTTGGAGCTCCCTTTGCACTTTGCAGCGTGACCTTGGCATCGATTTCGTCGCCTCTGCCTCTTCATCCTGCTCCGTGCCCGCCATCGCTGCTGCTGACTTGATGAACTCAATGGCATTGATGAACACGACTTCGTATTCATTGCTAGCGCCGCTGCAGCCGAGACTTACTGATCTGCTGCTCTTCCCAGGAGACTCCTGCTCCGAGAAAGCCTTCCCCTTGGCACCTCTGGATTCGCAATCGTCGTCGTGCCGCCGTTTCGCCACGGAGAGCCTACTCTTCTGGTCCACGTTCGAGACGTTCGAGGCGTTCGCGTCGTCGTCGTTTGCATCGGGCATCCGGTAGTAGTCGCCTGCGCCGCCTCCATCTTGACCGGCCTTAGACAACACGCTCGTAGATTTCCCTCTCCTCGCGTCCGTCTGCCCGTCTGCCTTACGCTGCCAAAGAGGAACTCGTCATCGAGGATCGTGCGCCTCATCAGCCCCTTGAGCTCCAAGGTGTCGCCGCTGTCCACCGCCTCGGATCGTCGAGCTTGCTCGTGCATGGACGGCTTCCGACCCATCAGTTTCCTTTGTGTTCGCCTCATCGCATTCCTGGATATTCCGTTCGAGCTGCGCCTTCTCACGCCTAATCTCTTCCTCCTCGTCACCGAGATCGTCGACGTCCTTATCCGATCGATTTCGGACACCGCCGCCGCCAGGTCACGTCCATAATTGGAGAGTGCGACCGCCTCTTCGTCATCCTGTTTGGGCGCCCCCTCCCTCCTACTGTTATTGATCGACGCAGCAGGAGTCTTACACGGACTGTACGCAAGGCGTCGATGCGGCAGGAGTCGTATACGGAGACATAAATTTTCTCTGCTGGACTCTACGGACGGGAAGGCAGAGGGCTGGAGGAAAATTTTGGGTGGACGACGGAAATTTTCTCTCTTTATTAGTAGGTATAGATATAGATTTGTGGAGAGATTCCGCTGATGGTCCGTCCCAATTTAGTATGTCGTTCTTTAAATTAGGAGCTTTATAGAATTTGCTCCGGTTGGGAGCAGCCGTTGTCGCTTGGTGTTATCCCAATCGACAGAATAATTTAGCTAATCCATCAGTTAGGGTCTGGGAATGCTCCACCAGACTTCAAATTTTCATAGAAACTTCGTTCGAATATTCTGGATCTTGCCTACGAGCTATATCTTAATAGATTTTATATTGCCTAGGTGCTGGGAAGTTGCTGAGAAAGCAATTTCACGCATCGGGCATCTACGGTTTGAAAATCCCTTTTGTCTGTAGGGTTTCGACAGTAGTGCATCCACAGGCGAATTGATTGGATTTAATCCAAGGTTCCTGCCCTGCTGGAAAGCAACCTGTTGCCGTCGAGTTCTTGTGCTGCATAACTATCTTGATTCATTTACAGCAAACCCCAGCTCACCTTAGGGGCAGATCACTGAAGAAATATTGACAATTAATCTCCCTTTGTTCCCTGACTTAACAAGCGCACAATGTCTGCAAGTTGAGGCTGTCGTTCACTTTGCTGGGCTCAAAGCTGTTGGCGAGAGCGTGCACAAGCCCCTGCTCTACAATGGGTTCCCTATTTATCTCCAATGGATTTGTGCTTAATTTGTATTTTTTCATAGGATATGGATTAACAGTTTGTTATTCGATCAGAGCCCATAGATTGAGAATTTACCCCCGGATAATAGTTGTTTTTCCAGTCTGCAAAATACATCAGGGTTGTCTCCAATGGATCTGTGCTGAAATGGTCTTTTTTCATAGGCTATGGATTAAGAATTTGCTCACTGGAACATTGGTTTGCTCATTTTGAAACTAGGTTTGTGTCTGATCCATATGCAGTTACCTCTATTTGATTTTGGTGTAACTGTTAATCCATTGTTCCTCATAACCAATCTGCTTTTCTTCAACAAACCTGTGATGAATTGGAATTTTTTCATAAGCTATGGAATAATAATTTGCTCCCTGGATTATTGGGTTCCTCATTTTGAAAGCAGGTTTGTCTCTGATCCAATTGGCTCTATTTAATTTGGTTGTATCTGTTGACCCATTGATCCCCATAACCAATCTGCTTTTTCTTCAACAAACCAAGGTATTCTCTGCTGTTTGGCTGATTGATAATTTTTCCCTGGATAATAGTTGTTTTTTTTTCAGTCTTGAAAAAACATTAGGGTTGTCTACAATGGATTTGTGCTGAAATAGTGTTTTTCATAGGCTATGGATTAAGAATTTTTTCACTGGATCATTGGGTTCCTCATTTTCAGACCAGGTTTGTCTCCAATCCATATGCAGTTGCCTATATTTAATTTTGTTGTAACTGTTAATGCATTGTTACCCATAACATTGTGTTTTTTTTCAACAAACCTGTGGTGAATTGGTACTTTTTTTTTTCATAAGCTATGGATTAATAATTTGGTCACTGACTTATTGGGTTCCTCATTTTCAAAGCAGGTTTGTCTCTTATCCATATGCAATTGCCTGTTATAGATTTGGTTTTAACTGTTAACCCATTGTTCCCCATAACCAATCTGCTTTTCTTCAGAGTTGTTTTGTGGGCTGTTGAAACAAAGATATCCAAGCATGTCACTTCCACCTCCCAGAAAAGGTGCTATTCCAAAAGTACATTAATGCCACATATTTAGATGCACTCACGATGAATTTTTGTGAAGTTTCTGTTTCTTTGGCCCGAGTGACAGCGAGTTTGAGGATGGAATCTATCATGGCAGGATCCAGCTACCCTCAGATTATCCATTCAAGCCACCATCCTTCATGCTACTCACAGTATGTAGTATATGTGTTAATTGGCCTCTGTTATCTCACCACCATGTTTGTGAACCATTACTAACTTCACTATGTGCTTCAGCCAAGAGGACGCTTTGAGATTCAGAAGAAGATTTGTTTGAGCATATCCAATTACCACCCTAAGCATTGGCAACCTTCATGGAGCGGTTGGTAACCTTTATGTCATTTGTTATGATTGCTGAAGTGCTCTGTCAGGTTTGCTAAAGGACCCCTCTAATAAGCTCAGTTGAAGTGCGCTTATATCATTTATATATCTATAGGGTTCGCTTTTGAGGAATACCATTGCTTCTGAATTTTATAGACACATACTACATAAATGCATCTAGATTTTTTCACTTAACCATTTGTCGCTAAAGCCAAGCTAAATCCTCTCATATTACTTGCAAAGAGTTTTAATAATGACTTACTGATTGTCCTTTTTTTTCCCCAACAGACTATGGCTAAAGAGTGCAAAGTGGTGCACTCAGCAAGTTATTGCGACTCCATAGAATTCATGTTCAAGATAATGTAACAAGTAAAGGCTTGCAATACATGTTGGAGCAGGTCACCTTGGTAAGCGCCCTCTGGTCCACCTCGCCGTCATCGGCATTTAGCTCTACACGATTCTGTGCGTTTCATGCTCTCTCTCTCTCTCTCTCTCTCTCTCTCTCTCTGTTGCAATTGGTTGAATTGGTGAATCCGCAGGTGAAGCACTTCGACCGGCAGTACTGCACGAAGCGGGTGCAGAGGCTTCTTGACGGCGATGAGGACCGCCGAGGCCCCATCTCGCTACCCCAGCCCTACACCTTCAAGCAATAGGTAGCCCTCATGTGGTTAAGATCTTGGTATTAAGCTCAGTTGGATCAGTACCGTTCTGATGTCATTCGATTAAATGCCCACAATACTGTCCGTTCTGAATCCGTTTTATTGTGAGAATTTCAGTTACCTACAGAGGATCTTGGGTACATGAACAGCCTGTCAGTTTCCAAACTGCCCTGTTCTTAACTCTCCAAACATGAACAGAAGCCAGGATCTTCCCAACAACAGAGGGGTAATGTTATGTCCAGTGACACTCATCTTCCACTATGTATGCCTTCGTTCCTGTACATGTGCCTTCACTATGCATATTCATAAACTCTGCATTGTACCATGCGCATAAGTCTTAATTTAGTTTTCTTTTGGGTGTAGATAGTAGTTCCAATGAACAACTGCCTCACGTTCCTCCAATTGTCCCAGTTTTTAAATTAGGTTACTTTTATTTCTTTGTATTCCTAAGAACATATCACAACATAACAGGAATTGGGTGGGCTCCCAATTCTGAATACCAATCCAGTACTATGCATTGGCAGGACAACCAAATGGTTAACAGCCTGAAAGTAAGCTACGCTTATATCATGTATATATCTATAGGGTTTGCTTTTGAGGAATACCATTGCTTCTGAATTTTATCAACACATACTACATAAATGCATATAGATTTTTCACTGAATCATTTGTCGCTAAAGCCAAGCTAAATACTCTCATATTACTTGCGAAGAGTTTTAATAATGACGTACTGATTGTCCTTTTTTTCCCACCGGACTATGACTAAAGAGTGCAAAGTGGTGGACTCAGCAAGTTACTGCGACTCCATAGAATTCATGTTCAAGATAATGTAACAAGAAAGGCTTGCAATACATGTTGGAGCAGGTCACCTAGGTAAGCGCCCTCTGGTCCACCTCGCCGTCATCGGCATTTAGCCCTACACGATCTTGTGTGTTTCATGCTTTGATCAGTAATTCAACCAGATTAGTAGTTTAATAACAACTACACTTTAATGATCATTGGTAGTCACTATTTCATATTAAACAGCCCACTGATCACATCTTGCTAACATGCCCTCATAATTGCTTTTTGTATATGTCCAGAACAGGCAAGTCACGATCAGCAGCTGCATCACCCTATGCTTCTTTTCTCCTCTGATAGGCACAGCTAACAGACAAGGATTCCCAGTTAACATTGTAACTAGGCCTGTAAATATTCTATGTCCATCTTGGTGCACTCATGTTGCCCGGTATCTACAGCAACACTGCATTTGACTAGATGACCTTACAGAGATGTATTTTTTCATATCCTATACAGAAATAAAAAAGTTGTTTCAGTGTCTATGTAATTTTATATAATGCTCTGTGATCAATATAAACAATGACTGGAGATGTGTATGTGAACAGCTTATTTTTTGTTCCCAGACAATAAGTTATAAGTTAAGAGATGGATATATACGCTCATTTCCCTGTCGAGATAAGATGAAACTCTTACTTATGATCATTGCATTCTTTCTCACTTCCCGCAAAAGAACGCTTTGAATCCCCTAGTATCTATGGTGTCTTCATTAATCTCAAGATGTGTTCGGGTGTTTTTTTTTTTGACAAGAAAGATGTGTTGGTTCAATTCTTCAGAGCGTATGGGTGCTTAATAATTTTATTTTATAAAAACAGTATATATGAATAAATGTCTGCATCAGGTCTGTACGATGATTCAAAAATAAAAAAGCAGTAATATGTTCTATAAGAGAGCTGGTAGTCCTGACAAATCTAATGCCAAAAATGTCATAGAATCATCCTATATCGAACGACGCCATACTAAGATCCTCTGACTGATTTTCGAAAGAAACAAACCATATCGCACATATATAGAAGTTGGCATCGCGATTTTATTATGAATGATCACCTGAAGCAAATTAAACGTCCTTGCATATAAAACTCTTCAAACTTGGGATGCAGGTTCTATGGCCTCTTCTGACGGTACAGGAGCCGAAGAAGGCGCCGGCGGCACCTGGCCACCGACCGCGACCACCTCCTCTCCATTTTGCTGCGGCTCCGCCGGCTCCACCACCGGCTCCACCACAGGCTGGCCCATGGCCAACTCCGGCTGCTGCGTTGCCGGCGGGGTCTTGGTGGAGCTGCTTGTAGACGGCGGCGGCGTCACCTGGAGCAGGATGTAGGACGCGATCTGCATGCCTGTGGCGGCAACAGACAGGACTGTCGCTGCCGCAAACAGTGAGCTACCTGGGTCGAGGTAGCAACCGTCGTCGGCGTTGGGCTCTCTCTCTTGGTCCGTGTTTAGCGCAGCGCCCGCGATAAACAGCCCCACCACTATAATCACAGTCACCCTGCGTGAAATTTACACTGTTTATCGCCGTGGAGACGACGAAAAGTAAACATGCTTTCCCTAGCTCTACAAGACAGTCTATGTACCATGAGACGGCGGCGAGGACGATGCCGACGATGCGCCTTGTCTCCGTTGGTCGTACCTCCCATGTCCGGCAGCACCCGCAGCAGAGGCTGGTGGCGGTGACCACGATCTGAGCCGTGATCGCCAGCAGCGCCGCGACGATGCCACAGCCCAGCGCTGGCGTGGCCCGGTACTGGCACTTTCCGTAGTCGTCGGCGGACGACAGCCAGACGTAGGCCTGCGCCGTGGCGGCCTCCCCGGCGACTCCGAGGATGAGGATGACGAAGCCGAGGAAGCCCACCACAGAGCACACCACCCAGACGTGCACCCGCATGATGACGCCGCCTTTCTCCTCCGTCGTCGTCGCTGTCGTCGTCCTCGATTCAGCTGTTACTACGTGCACACCTGACATACCTTCGTCCTCCTTAGATTCAATTCTTGGCTGTACTACTACTGCGTGCCCTCTGATATATCATTCCATACAGCACACAGGCTTACACCAAGGTTGTTGCATTGGTTACATTGTTGTATGCGCTTTGTACTTTTGTGTATACCTGCGTGCAGCTTGCATTGTCTGCTTAAACCCTCCAATGTACAAGCTAGATTTCACTTTGGGCTCTCAGCTTGCCTCTTTCGCATAAATTTCTTTTTACTTTGATCTTAACTCAATGCAAAGATGGAAGAATAATAATATAAGGAGACTTCGTCAACGAACAGCTAAGGCGTTGGCAACCAAATGATCCATTTGTTCGTAGTGAATGACATAAAAATTCGTCGCCTTAATTTCTTTTGCCCCCTCTGTCCACTAGTACCGAAAACATTATGCGTGACGGGCACAATTTATTTTGCGTGGCGGGCAAACCTGCCCGTCACCCTGCAAAGGTCACGGTTAATCACTAATTAACCGTGACGGGCTCCTTGGCCCGTCATGCAAAATGGACGCACCGTGGCGGGCGTCTTCTGCGCCCGTCCGCGGTTAATGATTTCAAAAAATAAAAAAATAAAAAAATCCTGGTCGAGGCCCGCCGAGCCCATCCGAGGCTGCCGAGAGCCCATCCGGCTGCATCGCCGCCCGGGCGTATCCGCGCGCCGCCCGGCCGCCAAGGAGGAAGGGGACGGATCCGCGCCCCGGCGCCGCCGGTGCGCCCGTGGAGGAAGGGGTGGCGCGGATCGCCGTCACGCCGGGAGCCGCCACGCCCGCAGCGCCAGCCGTCCGTCGCCGGCGGCCGCGTCGACAAGGAGGAAGCGGGCGCAGATCCGTCGTGTGAGAGCCCGCCACCGCGTCGATGAGGAGGAACCGCGCGGATCCGCCGTGTGAGAGCCCGCCCCCGTCGGATCCACACCCGAGAAGCCGGATTTCAGCCGGGAAGCCCGCCACCATCGCGCCTTGAACGTCGTGGTTAAAGTCGGATCGGATCCGTGCTCCTCCTACCGCCGGTGCTCCTCGCCGAGATGCGCCGCCGCCGAAGCACGCTGCGCTCCCGAAGCGCCGGTGCCGCCGCCACGGGGAGGGGGAGCGGGCGGATGGACGAGGCGACGTTGGTAGGAGGGGAGAGGGAGAGGAGAGAGTAGAGGGAGGGAGGAAGCGCCGCCATGGGCGTCGGGCACAATAAGGGGAGGGAGGGTCGCGCGCTGAGGGAGAGGAGCGGGCGCAAAGACGGTGAGGGAGAGTTCGAACCGAGTCCGCCAGGGTTTGCTCGCTTATATACCTTGGAGCGGATGTGGGCCGAGATGGGCTCGTCTGGGCCTTTCTATTTTAGGTGATGGGCTTTTTATGATGCCCGCCACGGAAAATAGATTTTCCGTGGCGGGCACGTTATAATGCCCGCCACGGAAAATATATATTAACCATGGCGGGCGTTTTTAACCTGCCCGCCACGCAAAATCTATTTTCCAATGCCCGCCACGCAAAAATAAAACTGGTTGTGGCGGCCAGATAACCGTGACGGGCAAAAAAAAAGTGCCTGCCACGGTTAATAATTGGGGATGTCTCGTAAAATGAATTCGTTACTAATGGTTCCAAATTCAAATACATCAACTAATGTATCAAGATACAACTTATTCTAAATATATAGCTAGAAATTGATTTGTTTTAGGAGGGATGGAGTATCTTAAAGAAAGAATAACTCATAATGTAGTAACCAAAAAAATCTGTTGGAAGATAGACATGCAAAATACTTCAAGATCCAGTTGCAAGGAAACATAGACAAGAATTTTCCAGTTAGATGTGACAATTGCAAGGAAGCTTTGTTGGTACTTATGATCATAACACCTGTAACTTGGAAAGAATATATAAAAGAGAATACGGAAGCACATAGATTAAATACCATTGTAGCATTTTACCGAAAGTAATATATGTATCGTTATTTATATTTTATCACAGGGAAGAGCGATGACTAGAGATATTGACAAATATGCATATACTTATGATAAAACCAATGACGTAGCACATACTCTAACATGAGTAAGACAAATGATAACTAAGTGTAAAGCATTGATAATGATATAGAGATAAAAATAGAATACTAACTATTGTAATAAGGCTAAACAGGAGATTAGTTAACAAATTGAATTCTTAAGTCATTTTTTTTTACTACTACTCCTTTAATTCTAAATTATAATTCGTTTGACTTTTTCAACCCAAGTTTGACTATTCGTCTTATTAAAAAAATGTGCAAACATAGTCAAATTTAAGTTATTCTTTAGGACTTTTTGTTAATAAAGCATGCCACAACAAACAAAAGTGATATTTTGTATAAATTTTTAAATAAGACGAAGTAGTTAAAGTTGAGGGCTAAAAAAGTTAAACAAATTATTTAGAACGGAGGGAGTAAGTCTCCCTAGCATATACTCTTATACCTACTATACCTTATTTTTCAACACCATTTACTAATCAACCGTTCTGCCACGTCGCCCTATTGTTTCTGCCGTTCGATTACACATCCATGGTTCTAGCGATGCCGCCACGCTGACTAAATCCGTATATCTACCATCTACCTTATTTTCCAACACCATTTGTTGATCAACCGTTCCACCATGACACCATATTGTCACCACCGTTCGAATACAGATCCACAGTTCTAGCACCGCCGCCACGTCAACTAATCCGTACTTACTCCCTCCATCCAACAAAAAAAAAATATAATTTTTTGTTTTTTTCAAATTCTAATTTGACCATTCGTCTTATTCAAAATATTTATGTAAATTTCAAAAAAAAAAATAGTTATTATTATAATATCTTTAATGATCTAATAAGTCATAACAAAATTGATAATATTTATATAAATTATTCAAATAAAACAAATGATCAAATTAGATTTTAAAAAGTCAAAAAATTGTTTTTATTTGTGAGACGGAGTACATTTTTTTAGACGGAGTACTCAGTCTCACAAATAAAAACAATTCTCTGACATTTTGTCTTATTTAAAAATAAAAATCGCCCCCACCCCACCCCGGCCCCGCCCGGCGTCCCTACCACACTGGCGCACGACGCCCGCGTGACCCCTTTCCCCTCCTCTACGCCCGTACGCGACGCCGCGCAGCGCCCGTCATGCCGCCGTACGCCGGCCTCGCCTCTCCACGCCCCCGCGTTGGCACTGGCGTCCGCAGCACCTCCCCACCGCATCGGCGCCCGACACACGCCTCACCCGCTCCGCTTCCCTGTCTGTACATCCGTACGCGCCGCCGTCCGTCGGCCATTAGGTGCGCCCCGCGTCCTCCGCTTCTTTCTGCCCCTCTCAGCTTCTCTTTGATTACATCGGTACTGATCAATTTGATACTGACGCTTGCTGGTATAGTTCGCAGAGGCAACATCATTGCTGCTTTTGTTAGCCTCGTCATGTCCGTGGTGTCTCTCTAATGTTTGTTTTGGCACTAATGCGCTGACAACCGTGCTTTCAGATCTCAGGCCAAATAACTCTCCCCCACACAGCAATGCCTGAAGCAATGGAAGGACGTACAGGAATCAATACAACGAGCTAGTCTCTTTTCTGGTTACATTCAGCAGATGCTTCATATTTATCACAGTAAATTACTGAATTTTGGCCTCCTCCTATTCATGTTTGTTCATCACAGTACAAATTACTGAATTTTGGCTTGCTCCTATTCATATTTGAAATACACTACAATGCATGTGCTTTATTTATTGTGTTCTATTGCTTTAGTGGTAGTTGCACACCCATTAGTTTAATAATAATGATTGCCTTATGGACAATGCCATGGTTTTCCTCAAGGTTGAAAAATATATGACTGTCACTCTGATCCTAAGTTGGACATAAAACTTTTAGATTATTGAAACACTCTGATCCTAAGTTTTTTTTTTTTTTAGGATGATTATCAAGAGGATCGTGATGTCGCTAAGTTATCTTCCTCCAATAGCTTCTGAACATGAGTTTTCCACCAAAAAACCAAAATGACTGTCACTCTTTAATGAGATTGATTCCTTATGGAAACTGTAATATTTAGACTTACTAAAATATGGATAGCTCTTCAAACATTTTGTTTGTTGTGTAAGCCTTAGGAAATTTGGTTTCTTGACAAAGGTTTACACCTGATGAAAAACAAAAGGATTATTATCCTTGCTATATATAAAAATGACCTTTAGTAATATCCATTTTCCGGTTTTCCTACTTGTATTTTCTTCCGTTTACTAATTCAAATTGTCCAACCCAAGAATCTTGCCGGCTTTTGACTAGTATATCATAAATACTCTTCATCTATGTATAAGGAACATTACTAAAGGATAAGTCAGAAGAGGAAAACTTTCCTTGTAACCACATTCTACATGTTCTATAGACGGGGAGTGGACTACAATAAACTCCACGGGAGTGTCACATCCGTGATCAACCACATGGCCCTGAATGTAAGGTGCATATGTAGATAAACAATATATAAACACCACGCTTACATAATATCAACCACCTAATTAACTCACTTGAGTACTAAGCTAAGCGCATTGCAAACATATGCATAAACTCATTATCAATCATGACTATATCAAATATACTACTAGATCAAACTAGGAACATAATAAATAGATACATAGTATTAAATAAGAACAAAGTCATAAAATAAAAAGGATACAGTGGCTATACCAACCTCGGATGATGAATCTAGAATCCTGAACTCTTCTTGAATCTTGCTATAGCTAGTCTATACTGGAGCTATGAAGAATTGGAGTATCTAATTCTAATATTGCGGATCGAGGTCTTCAATGGAGAAGAGGACCTCTTGATCTTTGGTTTCTTTGGCTTCATGATTTCAGGATGGGGATGGGACCGATATATATAGGGCAGAGCGTCAATCCTAAGCCCTTGGATCAAACCGACCTTTATATCTAATTTATTTTTAAGTAACTAATGTAAGATATTTTTTTAACAAGGAAGGTCATGCACACCCACTTTTTCTAGATCACTTAATCAATAAATTAATTTAAAATGTTTTAAAAAATTAATGACTCAGATTTATTTGAGGTATTACCTCCTAGTAAGTAAAGAGTGTACCATAACATTGCACTTATTAAATACATTTGTCTATGACTAAGATGTATTCCTTTCCTCTTATTCAACTCATCAACAACAAATAGTCAAAGATCTTCATATTTAAAAAGATGCCAATACTAGAACACTGCTCGTGAGTCGTGAACTTGTAATGACACATTTGGGAAGCAAGACAATATGGTCATGCACCCTGGAGCTCCTCCAGCGTGATTCTACTAAAATCTCTAGGGGAGGAACTAGAAGACTGACGATAAGTAAGGGCCCGATACACCTCCTGCATTGTCGGCCTTGTTTGAGGAGAAGCTTGGAGGCAAGAAAATGCTGTCTTCATGAGAAGGACTATATCTCCCTCTTCAGCTCTTGTTGGTAGTGAAGATCGTTGGTCCAGGATTTCTTTAAGGAGCATATTTTTCTGCAGTGATGAAGACGTCGCAAGGTCATGTAAAAGATTTTCTGGATGACTCCCCATCACCACCTCCAAGACAATCACACCAAAGCTATATACGTCACATTTCTCGGTCACAACAGAGGTGTAGGATAGCTCTGCACAACAATGGAACACTCAAATAATTAGGAATCACTCTACAAACAGTCATATATAATTGTACTGAAGTGATAAAAGAGAAAATATATACCTGGAGCCATATAACCATATGTCCCAGCTAGCGCGCTCCAGTTTGATGAATCAGGTTTGAAAAGCCTCGCTGTACCGAAATCTGAGACATAAGCCTTGAAACTAGTGTTGAGCAAGATGTTGTTGCTTGTGATATCTCGATGGATTATTGGTGGCTTACATTCATTGTGCAAATAAGCTATCGCTTGAGCTACATCTTGCACAAGAGCAGTTCTCTTCATCCAATCAAATTCCTTGGCTAGCTCCTCATTCTGTAATATTCTATGGAGGCTTCCCTGCTCAATATAATCATATATAAGAAACCTATACTCTGGATGACAGCAGAATCCATAAAGCTTGACAATACTGCGCTGTCGGATTTGTGATAAGATTTCCATTTCACTACGAAATCTTCTTTCATCATTCACCTCTTCGTCAGTGGAATGAAGCTTCTTCACAGCAACCAGCTGCCCATCCTGAAGTTGTGCTTTGTACACTTTGCTATATCCTCCTGTTCCAATGATGTACTCATCATTGAAATTTTCAGTTGCCCATATGATATCCTCAAATGCTAGCCTTCCATCAAAATTCCAAACACAGAGCATATCTCTTGCACTGCTAGTAGCATTTTCTTGTGGTTTTCTTTTATTACTAGCGAATATTGTAACAGTTATGGTTATGACAAGAATGGTGAAACCCACAACAAGAGCAATTGGCAGTACCAAACTAAGTAGCCTTCGTTTATGGTGACCATACGATTGAGCCGAATTCGAATGACAAGGTGGCAAGCCAGAGACATTACCGCACAGGCCATTGTTGTGAAGGAACCAGTCCACTGAAGCATTTTGAAGCAGATGTCCTTCTGGGACTGGTCCTTCCAGGTTGTTGTAGGACACATCAATTGCTGATAGGCTTTGCATGCTTGTGAAAGTGGTTGGTATGCTTCCACTAAACTGATTGTGGGAAAGGTTAAGAAACTCCAACATCTGCAGCTGTCCAAGCTGTTGTGGCAAGGCACCATTGAGTTTGTTGTTGCTAACATCTAACATGATTTGTAAGTTTACCAGATTTCCAATTGCTGCTGGAAGATTCCCACTGATGTTGTTATTGTTGATCCTCAACGCCTGTAGCTTGATACAGTCACCTAGTTCGTTGGGTATTGATCCTCCCAGATTATTACCAGATATATCAAGGTAGCCTAAATTACTCAAGTTTCCAAGCTGTGGTGGTATGGATCCAGATAACTGATTCGACGATAGATTCAAACTGTAGAGGTTTGTTAAGTTGCCGATTTCTGATGGAATCTCACCACTTAAGTGGTTAGAATCCAGTGTTAGTTCCACCAAGTTTGGCATTTTCGCTAGGGATGGAGGTATTGGGCCGGTAAAGAAGTTTTCTGATAAATACAACACCTCTAGTTGGGGACAGGAGCTAAAATTTTGTGGGATCTGACCAGAGAGCCTATTGGATGATAAGCTTATCTTCACAAGCTGTGGGTACACACCAAACTGTTCAGATATATCTCCTGTGAGCTTGTTCCCGTCAAGCCTCATTCGAACCAAGGTCGTACATGCCTTCAAGCTCCGTGGAATAGGGCCATCAAACATGTTTAAAGGGGCCATAAAAAGTTCTAGTCTGCCACCCGTACATATATTTGAAGGCAAAGGTCCTGAAAGGGAGTTGTTGCTTAGGTCAAGCTGAACTATGCCTGTGATGTTTTCGAACTCATGAGGAAGGGAGCCTGATAACTGGTTAGTGTAGAGGAGAAGATTCTGGATGTTTTGCAGGTTGCCAAAAGTTTTTGGTATTGTGCCAACAAGTTGGTTGTCTTCCAAGGACAACTGCTGCATGTTGCTAAGGTTTCCTAAGCTGGAAGGAATGAAACCAGATAGCTGGTTGGTAAACAAGGAGAGAGTTTGGAGATTTGATAGGCGACCTAGTTCAAGGGGTATGGGACCTGTGAATCCATTTCTACAAAGACCAAGATAGCTCAATTTAGTGAGGTTGGATAAAAGTGTCGGGATGGGACCTGTAAGGTGGTTCATGCAGAGATCAATCAATTGCAAGTTGATGAGTTTGCCTAGATTTGGAGGAATAGAACCTGTAACTTGATTCTTATATAGAAGGAACAAGGTGATTTCAGTGAGATTAGATAAAGAGGTTGGGATTTCACCAGACAGTGTATTTGTGCTGAGATCAAGTTCCTTCAGATTGATGAGGTGGCCTAGTTCTGTGGGTATGGGCCCGACAGCTCATTTGTGCTAAGGTAGAGTTCTTGCAGGTTGACGAGCTTGCCTAGTTCTGTGGGTATGGGTCCAGACAGTTGATTACCAAACAGATACAAGAAATTCAGCTGGGTTAAATTTTTCAGTGATTTGGGTATCCCACCGGTTAAACTGCTATTGCTTAGCTGTAGTTGCTGCAGGTTGACAAGCCTGCCTATATCGTTTGGAATGGAACCTGCGACCATTGTTTGGTGAATAACAAGCTGTGTTAATGATGTTAGATTGCACAAGGATCCAGGGATGGGGCCTGTGAGGTTGTTAAAAGAGACCTCAAGGAATCTGAGGCTCTGTAGGCCGCCAATCTCATATGGTATATTTCCACTAAAATGGTTGTGGTGCAAGTTTAGATACTGAAGTGAGGATGATGCACTGACATTAGCTGGTATTGGACCATAGAGACTATTGTTATGCAAGTCAATGGATGTGAGAAAAGGGAGAGCTGAGAAGTTGAGCTCACCAAGCTGGCCATGGATACCAGCATTTGGCAGGGAGATGTTGGTCACCACCCAGCTGGTTGGGCGGCGACCATGGTGCGTGGACATGCATGTGATGCCAGTCCAATTGCACGGGCCTGTGCTGTCCTGCCAAGAACTCATCAATGGCGGCAGGCTATCAAGGCTAGATTTCCAGTGTAGCAGAGCCATCTTCTGAAATCTGAGTGGTGTGTCCCAGTGATGTACTGCGTGTGCTTCTGAGGAGAGAAGGCATAGGCATGGCAGGATCAATAGGCGGAGGCATAGCAATGGCCTTGAGGAAGGTTGCACTTTGCTGGATAGCATTCTCATCTGGTGTTAAGAATGTGTGTAGAAGTTGGGCAAGTGTGAAGGAATGCTTGGTTGGGAGCCGATGTTTGATGGGCACTTATATGCAGTTTGCCGTGAGAGATTAGAGTGCTGAGATGGGGAGCGCAAATTGCAATGTCGCAATCATACTTTCACCCACGTCGAGGCCATCCATTTCCCCGGGAATCAATAAGCCGTCCTCTTTGACTGCAGGTAAGAAACTATTGTAGAAAACGGCAATCATTATATTTGTTGTGAATCAAAGTTCAAAGGCAATGTGAACAAGAGACCTTGTATGGTGGCCAATAAAATGATGAGGGGAGAAAAGTTTAAGCCTTTCACATAGCTATAGCTATGGAGCCACGTGTATTATACATGTTTAAAAGGAATCAACGACTTTGGAAACTATATTCCTAGACAAATATATTAGAGATGCTGTTCAGGAAAATGCCAATGGGTTGGCAGTCAACCGACAACAATATCTGGTGGACTGCATTCCTAGACAATATTTGGAAACTCCGTGCAGTAGATTTGTGTTCTAAATGTTGGTTTCCAAACTCCATGCTAAAAGGCATCATCGAGGTATAACTTCTCAGGTGCCTCTTCATACTTACTAATGCTAAAAGCAAAATGTTCCTAATAATGCCGACTTTTTTTTTTTTTTTTGCCCCCTTACATTGTTGGTTGTCGCAGCTTTGATGCTCCTCTTGGTCTTGGTTCTCCATCATTGTTCTTTCTTAGTTATAATAATACTATGAATAGTGAGGGTGCAAGGCTGTTGGATATGTACACATATTTCCTTCACGGCTTCAAAAAATTATTTCAGATTACAACAGACTCGCTAGCTGAAATATATAATGGTGTCAACATCTGGGTGAGTTTTATTTTTCATGCTAAATGTGATGAGGCTAAGATCAGCGAGGAGTGGCACTAATCACCCCTTCTATTGGTGACTTTCCAGGTGTTTGTCACAATAGTTTATTTAGTTTATATTGCAGTTTGTCTTGACTATTGTCACAAACAAAAACTCATGCCAAATGTGTTGAGACACTAAGATCAACGAGGAGTGCCACTGATCCCCCTTCTGTTACATTTAATCAAATATTTCCAAATTTCTTTTCAACTTTTGGTATATCGTCCAGGATTCGTCTTAGAACTTTTGTTGTGCTCTTAAGTATCCTTAATGGGTGACCAGAATTATTACAAACACTCTCTCTGGATAGCAGTTCTTGACGGCAACACAGACAGAACTTTGGGTTTCAGAAAAAGGTGAGTAATGATTCGTTTAATAAACAAATGAAAAGGAAATTAGCAAAAGACCTCATTTCCCAAACTAAACTACCTCAATTTGTTATAATGCAGCCAAAGGGATATGGTTTGTAATGAGTATACAAATGCTATATAAATTCCAGAAGGCCACCATGACAAGCCACACTCACCGGGTCAACAACTCCGCCAAACATTGGAAACTCTTTACAACATGCCAACATAAGTCTCCATCTATATCCAACTCAACCATTGTTTCTTTTGTTTCCATGTATAATCATATAAACTGTTGTATCCTGTCCTATATTAATTCCACAAGGCCATGTTCCTTTAACTGTTAAAAACTAACTTGTATCTGATATACAATTACTACTGTATATCCATATCAACTTTACCATACATGCCAATTATGTTTTTTTTACATAAATCCAAGCCAACTTTTATGATACATACCAATTATCATCCACCTAACATTGTCAATTGTCTATCTGCATGCACAGTGGCTTCCTTCACACGGGGATCTCTGCGAGTGCGAGTATATATAGGTCCGGTTCCTTTCTCAGATGTAGGATAATGAAAAGTGAAATACAACAAAGCTAGTTCCCACTACCTCTCCAATTTGTGTTCATCCTGTTTTCTGCTTGTGATTGTGTGCGCTGAAGAACGCGACAATATTCTTGTATCATCTAGAGACTACTATTGATTGCCCTCCAACATGAAAACGGTTCCTAAGGTTGATTAAAAAAAAACCCCTCCCAAAACTCCATGGAAAATGATATGTTTCCAGTGGGGCTCAGTCTAGTCTCAAAATGAATGCCATGAGATTTTTATGGGCATTAAATAATGTGAAACATCAACAAAGATAGAGTTTTGGTCCATATTGATGAGAAAAGAGAAGGAAAACGTTTCATGAGCAAGAAATAAGCCAACACTGTTTCCAGACGACAACGCCTGCACTGAGAGGCTTCGTTTTATTTTGTGACACCCCAAAGTCCAAACGGCTCTGATCAACTCTTCACATTGAGCGAACCACACCTACCACCAGCCCACTTATGATTTCAACCTTGCTTTGCGTAAAAGGATTAACCCGGGGTTAGTGGCAGACTCTAGAAACCTTATATGTTGGTCTATCCCACTCTAAATAGCCATGGTGGGACTAAACTCCCAACAAATCTCATATCTCCACTTTCAACCAAATTCCAAATTGGGCCGGGTGTGACACATTTCGTAGGATCTTGTGCTCCCATCTACGTGTGTGCCTCCAATGTCTTTCTTCCCACCATCACTATCTTTTTCTTGCTCTATCTCCTCCTCCTCCTTTTCCCTTCCACGGAGCAGATCCAAGTAGACGTGACTTGTGAGATTCCCAAACTTGCTCCTCCATCATTCCCCTCCAACATCTCCTCGTTTGCAAATAGATGCAAAGTCTTGGCTCCGTGGCTCGTAGAGGAAGAAAAGGGCTGAGAATCTATCGCAATTGTTGTATGAATTGGATTAAGTTGCATGTAACAGGGCGGGCGGGGGGGGGGCCGCGGCGTGGGTTGCGGGGTGGCGGCGCTAGCTGAGGGTGGTAGTGCTAGGGTTAGGGCAAGGGGAGGTAGCGTAGAGAGAGAGAGAGAGAGAGAGAGAGAGAAATAAGGCTTTTCGGCTATTTCTTTCTTGATTGCAACAATTACATATAACTAGTATTTATAGACCCAGCGAGACTTGACTATTAAGCAACCTCCGAGATCCTTATAGGATTTGGATACCTTTCCTAACAAACTTAAACTCAATCTCTTAACTAACCGACTCTTTCTTAATCTACTATGACTCAGATAAGAAAACTAGATAGCGACGTCAATGACGGTGGGAGTGGCTCCTCCATCTGGCACGTGGCTCTTTTAGAGCATAGTGTTGGGGGTGCCCAGCCCCCCATCTTGGGCCGACCTCGCCGGCCCTTATTGTGCCGTAGGTTGCGGCCCGTATTGGGTGTGTGACATTGGACTAGTAGTATGCTAATTGATGATCATGGAGAAGTTTTTGTGCTGATAATTCATTTGAGATGGTTCAGTTTCACTCCTAGTTGCGTGGAGTGTGAAAACTGAATTTTTTGGTGTCGAAGTCAACATGAAGCTGCCTGCGCACTGCATGTTTGATGCTGCATTTTTTTTTATGTGAAACTGAATATTAAACCGCGATATGCAGTCATGTGTGAATGCTGCATTTTTAGAGTGTGAAGCCAATCAGTTCGTAACGTGAGTGCTAGCACTTTTAAGTGCGAACTGCCACATAGTTCACATGGCAATTTGGTAGTCAAATTGTAAAACTAGTCTATCGAACATTAAAATGAAATTGTGCATTAAGAGACCCTATTTTATTCTCAATGTCACATCTTGAAAAACGAGAGGTGAAACTTCCCATTGACTGCTCTCATAGTCATGGTGGACACTCAACACCTAGCCCATAAATCATCATCATCTCGGGTCGGTTATGACCACAAAATGAGTGATCATGACTTTGATACCACTTGTAGGGTCGAGATGGCCGACTAGAGAAGGGGGGAGGCTGAATAGTCGTTTCTAACAAATAACCACAATAGCTAGCCAATTTGAAATGCAGAAGAGTAAAACGGCCTAGCCACGACTACGCCCCTCTATCCAAAGTTTCTAGCACCCTTGCAAAAGATTGAACTAGATAGCTACTAAGGGTACTATGCTAGTGAGAGCAATTTTAGTTGGCAAGAACAAACATTCCAAGCAACTAGAACAAGATCAAGAACAACAACACGAGCAGATATATCTTGCAATGAAGTAACTTGTGTTGAGATAAGCAAACCACAATGTAGAGGACGACACATGATGTTTTCACTTGGTTCGGTGACTTGCCGCTCACCTACTCAAAGTTGAGGCAAGTTCTAGGACTGCCGCTCCTTTTGTTAGTTCCAAGCTCGCAAGCTTCCCATGGCGACTACCACTCAAGGTAGGCTCCCAAAGAGCACTAAACTTGAGCCGGACAAATCAACTAGACACTCTTCGCGCCTCGTTTTACCGAGAGATGGTCTTTGCCTTCCTTCAAATGAGGGCGATCCTGAATAGCCCCCTCACAAAGCCAACTTTAGAGCACCGGACAAGCCTTCTTTGTGTGCTTCATGGAGACACAATCACCAAGCCGTTTAGGAACTGACAAGCTCCAAGAGTAACAAGCAACCACGTCCACACAACGACCACCTAGTGCCACAAGTAATCTCTCACGCAAGAATCTGAACTAGTGGAACACACTCACTCCCCAAAGGTTGCTCACAAGCCAAAAGTATGAGACGAGGTGCTCTCTCAATGGATATGTAGTTAGAATTGGCCAAGAGAACCTTCTCCAACCGGGCAACCCACTATATATAGCGAGAGCCCAAAAACAAGCCGTTTTACCTTTCCCCGAGATCCCCCCTGACTGTCCGCCCCTAAAGACCCTGGATATTGTTCAATGTTCATGAAACTAGCCATTAGGTTCAAAAACCTAACCTCAGTGGACGATGCCCTAGAGGGCCCGGCTATCCGCGATTGTCTCTTGGTCGCCTAGACAAAGCAAAACAACAACTACGCTTCTTGGGCAGATATGACATGTGGATAGTCCACCCAAAGGGCTGGACTGTCCGTCATTGACTACAAAGCCCAAAGAAGAGCAAGCAAAACCTCACTTGCTGACGAATCTCGCCGGGCGGATCCTCCATGATCACGTGGGGACCATCCACCCCTTTCATCTCAACGCTATGGACAACAAGTGTTGACGGTGTTAACATCCATTTTTATCTATTAATTATGCTATCAATCATAGGATGAATGCTATTAAAATGTTATTGTTCCTAGTGATTTCCATGAGTTTTGGTGTACACATAGTTTTGCAGAAAAAAATCCGAATCTGCTAGGCCGAAAACAGAACTGAAAAGAGAAGAAATAGAGAAACTGGAGAAAAGGACCAAACAAAAGAATTAGTAGAAATTCCAGGGACCTAAATGGCAAAAGAAGACAACTTGCAAAGGTCAGGGCCCACATGTCAGGATGTAGGGCCGGGTAGCCTGACATGTGGGGCTAGGCGACTATTGACGGTCACTAACGACATATTTTTTTCCGTCAACTTACTACCATAAAGGGAGTGAAACTATACCTTTTATACTCGTATACATTTATTACTAACATATTTCCACTTGTAGTGTCCAAAATATATTTTGTAGTATTTATAATAAAAAAGGTGGAAATACGACTAAAAGTACGCAACCCCTCGAAAGCGCATTTCGGCAAGATCACAAGCCTAGGGTGGAAATAGGCCAAAAAGCATTGAAAGTGGACCAAGCCAAGCCCATGACACAACTTTTCAAGACGAAGGGCGACGGCCCGCCAAAACCTGGGCGGCCGGGCCCAAAGGGGGTGCGCCCGCACCCGAGGGTGCGCCCGCACCCCTGCCAGGGGCGGTTCAGGCCCCGGCTTTGGTGAGGCGGTCCATTCAATGCCAAGGAGGGCGGTTCGGGGGTGTGCTGGCCGGTTCACTGCACCTAGACGCGTTACCAAGGTCGGTTAGGGGGTAGTTTAGTCTTTTAGCTCCTCTCCCATGTGTATAAGTAGCTCCCCTCTCCTCCTTCTTCCACACACACCATTTGGAGTCACCTACACCAGCACCACCTCACTCTCCACCACTTCTTCTTCTTCTTCTTTGGTTAGAGTTGGAGTAGAAGAGCTAGAAGGAGGAGCTTGTAATCTAGAAGAAAGTGAGCTTTGGTAATATACATCTTCCATGGATCTTTCTTCTATTTGCAAGTTCCATTTCTATGATCATGGTCTAACTTATGAATTAGAGTATAGTCTTGTTAATGTTTTAGTGTTGATATATGAACTAGCATATAGTTTACATATCATAATCTTGACATGTTCATATTCGTTCTTCATCGATCATCGTATGCATAACATGATTCTAGATGGGATAACGGTTCGTCGTTCTTTCGGGTTTGCTCTTGTCTTAGTCCGTTCATCCGTATGGTGGGGATCCTGGGGGGACAAGAGTAGTGCTCTAATATGCGGGCATGATGCCCGGGTATTACGACACATTCGAATATGAGAGCATGCCACGGTCGTGAGGGTAGGCGGCAGGGTCGTGACAGCCCTGTCCGTCCCCCTTGTAATCCCTCCACGTTAAGCATGTAATGTAGGAGTTCGTAAATGCTTTCCATTGGGCGGATGGTACCGGGAAGTCTCCCCTGTTATCCTAGACATAACCATGCTTATATTGTGTTAGCATATGATCCTAACTATTCATTTGTATGACCATGACTAGAATACATTAGAATACTCCATAGGACATTCATTTATTCTTTATCTATTTTCTTTATCCTTTCAAGGTGGATTCCAATGTGTGTGTCACACTATCTATAAACCGTATTGCTTACCCCTGTTATGATCAAGTTGGACATAGCGTGCACACATTCTATCATACAGATGCCATGCTAGCTTCTTATATACAAGCCTTCCTTTGGGAAAATATAAATAACGATACCCTGAATACTTCCGGGTGAAATGCTACAATGATAGATCCGTACGCTTGCGGATGAAATATCAACTATGGCAAGATCTGTCACCGTGATTGAAAGTGTGTTATCACCGACACGGTGGTTCCACTTAGTGATATCGACGACACGTTTCCTGGCGCCGTCATTAGGGATGGGTTCTAAACCTGTTTCTAGTGATTGCGCTAAGAAACGCCAACAGCGACCTGCCCCTTAGGGTCCATGTGTCCTGCTTCTGGAACCTTCCTACAACAGACCTATGGAGTAGATCTAAGCCGTCCATTCAAGGCAGTTTGATCGAAGGGCTGAGATTCATCCTATGAGGCCATATAAGCAAGGGTAGAGCTACCCCTGAAACCCTGATTCATTTTCAGAATTCATTCTAGTCTTTTACTAGAATTTCTAGGGTTAGAGAAGTCAAGATCACCATGATTAGAGGTAGCCACTTCTAGATTAGCTACTATAGATCTTGATTAGCAATCAAGTTTATTAGAAATAGAGAGATTAGTAAGGAGTGCTTCAGAGGATTTCCGGCCTGTCGGATCTTCTCTCTTGTATTCTATTTGATCATTCTCTTCGCGAGAGGAGCTTGTATTATGAGATTATCTGGTATTCGACTTCATAATTAAAGTAAGTTTTGGTTTATTTTATTCTTCAAGTTTGTAACTCTTATTTGAGTACTTTGATCTTGGTTGCTCGAGATTAGAGGAGTAATTTCTAGTGTAAGCGCGGTGCTTAGACTAGGGTTATTGTGAATGCCCCCTTTTGGTTTGGAATCAGTGGTAGTATCACAAAGGTGACTTTATAGCTTTATTGAATCCTCTGTAGCCCACTTCCCGCCAAGAGATGAATGTTAGACTTTTGTCTGTTCTTAGTAAAGTAATTTTGTATTACTTTATTAAGGATTAGCATCCATGATAGAATAAATAAGTCAAGGTTTATCAAGGTTAGAATTAGAAAGCCAAAAGTGGATTGAGTAAACGCTAGTTATATTCACCAGTTGTTCCTTTGGGTTCGATATTTAAAACCGGGAGTTCATCTTTTGGTGAAGTGCTACAACGGTATTTCTAGGCGTGGCGCTTGCGGATATCTTTATCTTTATTATGTGCATATAATTTATACCAACAACAAGTCCAAAGAACACTATAACCCGACAAGTTATGTAACACCTTAGAAGAAAACACAACAATCCTCTAGAGAATTACCACACTACAATACAACTACGGAGTATGCGGAAGCAAAACATAACATCTACATTGAGCATAAAAATAAATCTTCTACGAATACATAAATAGGATTCTCAAACCTAACTGACAAACCTCAGTTGTCTATTAAAATATACAAAATATGATGAGGACATCCTAGGGCACGATTTGGCCAGGAGCAACAATAGCTGTAGGCGGCAGTCGTGGCCCAGCGGGAGCATGGTTTAGCCATACGCACAACAGTGTAGGCGGCAACCATGCACGTGGTTTGGCCAGGTGCACAATAGTGTAGGCGGCAACTATGCACGTCCGAATTAATCCCACCTTGCATAGCTTGGGAGGAGGAAGCTACCTTAAAAGAGAGAGTAACCCTTCCGCTACTGGACTAGTCTTTTGGGGCGATTGGGCTTTTCTCCAAGTGGGTGTGCATAAGAACTGTTGGGTCCGGGCAACCTTAATATGTTGGGCCTCGACTAACCCCACCTTGGCTGGATGCATCATTTGGTATGAAACTTGGGCCCTTGTTAAGGGGGTGAGAATGATGAGGGCATTCTAGGGCATGATTTGGCCAGGCGCAGCAACAATTGTAGGCAGCAGTCGTGGCCTAGCGGGAGCATGGTTTGGCCAAGCGCACAATAGTGTAGGCGGCAAACGTGCACACGGTTTGGCCAGGTGCACAACAGTGTAGGCGGCAGCTGTGCACATCTGAATTAATCCCACCTTACTTAGCTTGGGAGGAGGAAGCCACCTTAAAAGGGAGAGCAACCCTTCTCCTATAGGACTAGTTTTTTTTTTTTGGGCGATTGGGCCTTTCTCCGAGTGGGTGTGCATAATAACTGTTGGGTCCCGGCAGCCTTAATTTGTTGAGCCTCGATCAACCCCATTTGGGTCGGATGCATCAAAATGACTCTACAACTGACTAACATGTTACATAAAAATGTAATTGTTTAAAGTGTGCAACCTATGTGCATGCTACTCCCATCCCGCCAAGCGTCCTCGAAGTTCAAGTATCTGAGATGGGGGAACAAGCATATGAGCTTTATGCAAATCCTCAGCAAGCAAACTGCTTCAACCATGTTATTTAAATCACAGTTCAAATTAACTATCAACTTTAATTCGCATAAAAACAGAGACATCAATTGCTTAATAAAAACATAACTGTACTTACAAGTGCAATGCAAATGATGCAATGCAATGCATGACTTCACTTTGTGTTGTTGTACTAGTATTTACCGCACCAATTTGGCTACGGGTTCTTCCAATGCATACCAACGGAAAGAGTGTAAATGCAAATGTTGTAATGTATGCACTTCCCATACTTCATATACATCTCAAAATTCATAATTTTGAAAGTAAGAAGCTATGAAAAATGTCATACTTCAAAGTAAATGAGTAACTTCAATTTCAGATTATCCGATTAGTGTGAGAAACTGAAATTTAATGGAGGCAATTCAAACAACAAAGCTAAAGCACATGAACCACGACGCCACGTTTACTTGCTTTCACCGAAGATCAAAAGTGAGAGCTAAGCATGATCCAGAGGTGGACGACCTGACCACAAGCATATCTCAGTACCAATGCCATCATACAAACAAATCAAGAAAGCATGATACACCATAAAGCGTCCTAAACCCGCTATTTAGACAATCTACGGTCTTGCTACCGATCGTAACAGCAACACTGATCCTTATTTTTTTCATAAAAAACAACCATACCTTAATAAATTCTCAAAATCTACTAGATCACATATTATTATTTTATCTACAACTTTGGTGTCATGAAATTTGTCAAAAGAAGCCTCAAAAATAGCATAAACATCTTGTTTTCTTAACGGAACTTTCTGTAAGTCAAAAACAGGACAACAATCTTGCAAAATAAAAAACTAGAGATATATATGACCAAAAATTATGTTCTCTAACATTATGGAAAGCTTAAGAAAAAACTCTACAATTCTTATTTAGATCACAAGTTGAAATTCCTCTACTACGGGGGCCAAAAATGGGTAGATTTGAAACTGGCCAGATTTTCGTCATTGCAAAACAGTCGTCTAAGAAAGTCTATATCTCTAGAACTACCAAGGCTATATGGGTGATATTGGTGTCAAAAGAAAGATATTGAAGTCCTCTAAAAATGTTTCCACGTTTTCAAAATTTATTGAGGCCACTAAGATGCCCTAAAATGGCGACGAACAAAAACTACATAATTTGACGGGATTTCAGGTCATGGACGAGAAGTTTTGGGAATTTCTAGAATCACTCCAACCAAACCCTCTCTAATTTCTAGAATCACCTAGGGTTAAACACAATGAGTACGACGATGAGCCTCCGGTATCCTCGTCATTGCGATGGGATCATCACCCCCATGGAAAACTTGAAGAGAAACGATACGTTGGCGGCGGCGACAAACCCTATCACTTCCCTTCCTCGTTCTCCCTTTCCTTCTCTCTGTTTCCCGTGCAAGAAGATGGAGGCAGCTGCTGGTCTGGCTAGGTGATAGGTCACGATGAAAGGAGGAAAAGAAAAGGCACAAGGCTAACCACGTGGAGGGCCTTTGCCCATTACTGTAGCTGCGCGGCTACTGTAGCATTTTTTATTTTTTATTTTTTTTGGTTTTCAACTAGCAAAGGATGTAACTCTATGATTTGGAATCTAATTGATGTGAATAAATAGTCAAAAAGCAAACTCTGGATGAGCTCTACGCACCGGTAATCTCCGTTCATCCATCCAAGACACGGACCAAAAATCAAAATTTGGACTCTCTTTAAAACATTTGGTCAATCTTCATGAAAAGTTATGCATCCAGATTGCTCTCCAATCTATTCGAATTCTCAAGAATAGCTTGCAAACTGTCCGCTAGAAAAGACCGGGACCATCCACGTTTTACTAGAAAGCAAGCGCATCGCCTCCTTTAGCTTTGGACAATCACTCCACACCATACGAAGGGTTCCAAAACCTGTCAAAGTTAGCCCCAAGCTCTCTCAAAAGCAACACCAAATAACCATCGCTCACACTTGCCTATTATTATTATAGGAAAAAGTCTACTTAACCCCCTGAACTATGGGGCTGTGACTACTCCTTTCCATCACTTTTAAAACCGTCTAACCAATACCCTAAACTTTGCAAAACTGTCTAAATCACCCCCTGGGGCGGTTTTGCTTGGTGGTTTTGTCTACGTTGGGCCACGGTGGAGCGGTTTTGACATGGTGGCACAGGGATGGAAACTAGATGTGCTACTTCCAAGTGGGACCCACTCGTCAGGTTCATCTTCAACCTCCAGCATGCCGTGGATGAACCGGCCGCTCATGGCGCCGCCACACCTCGCTGCTTCCTGCTCGCGAGCCGCCCGACCTCCAGCGCGGAGCATGGTCTACCTCGCCGCCTTCGCTGACGAAACGTCCGTCCAGAGCGCACGTACCTGGTGCCGATGGCGGCCGCCATGGCGGCATGGCCGCGACGGGAACAATGTGTGTGGCTGTCTGTGGCAATGAGAGGCGAGGCTAGCAAGCCAGGTGAGTGCGCAAGGACGATATGAAGGTAATGGTGCAAGCAATTGGACGGTGGTGCATTGGCGACAACTAATTTCTCCAGCGAGCGGAACTGTCCGGCGGTGAAGGAGAGAAAGGGAAAAAGTAGTTGGCGGCCGGCGTGCTTAAAAACGACGAGGGCGAGGCTTCGGGCGACGCCACGCGTGCAAGAGCACACTAGAGGGCATGGCGCCCAACCACCGGGACATGAGGCCCGAGAGCCCCGCTCCTCGACGACGCCGGGCGACCTCACTGGGCGCCCACGCACGGCGAGGAGCCACAATGGCTGCGCCATGAGCTTCAAATGTGCGCCCACGCCCCGGCGTCGGTCCCTTGGCGCAAGCCCTTGTTCCCTAGCGGATCCGCGCGCTCTCTCTCCCTCCGGTCTTTTTTGCACCGGCGGTAGGGGATGGAGCCGGCCGGTGGGGCCGGCTTGTAGGTGAGAGAGGAGGAGGGGAGAAAAAAAAGAAGAGGTGGGCAACCTGGACATTTGCCTTCGTCGGGCCCACTGTCGGATCCAGCGTGGCCAAACCACTCCACAGTGGACGCCACGTAGGCAAAATCACCAAGCAAAACCGCATAGGGGGTGATTTAGACGGTTTTGCAAAGTTTAGGGTATTGGTTAGACGGTTTTAAAAGTGATGGAAAGGAGTAGTCACAACCCCATAGTTTAGGGGTTATGTAGACTTTTTCCCTATTATTATTATATGTACTCCCTCCGTATCATTAATATAAGACTTTTAGAACAAAGACACGGTCACCAAAGCACAACTTTAATTTCTCTTTTCTATAACAATAATTATTGAAAACTTATATATGTATATTTTTATAAGATTAATTTTTCAAGACAAATCTATTGATATGATTTTCACATTACCAAACTCAACGACATAAAAGTTAATTATAATTTATGTTCTAAATGTTTGACTCACACCTTTTCAAAAACGTCGTCGAGGGAGTATGTAATCTGACATGTCCACTTCATACGCTCCTCTCACTACTACAAAATTGTTTTTTGCAAATAACATTTTTGAAGCATTTTGCCAATAACATTTTCATTGCCTTTTTATTTCACTAGCAAACATGCCCCTATTTTTCATTTTTAGCACGGGCCTAGCAAGCCCAATAGGCAGGAGCCGCCGTCTGCTCCGCCTGCTGCCTCAGTCTCACGAGCGGAGCGGCGACGGCAGGTGATACAGAACTCTTTTGCCCCCTCCAACTCCGACCACCCTGCCTCGCCGCCGCCATCTCCGTCGCTGCAGGCGCCTCAGAGGTCAGTCGGATCCCCGCTGTTCCCAACCTGGTCCGTAATTGTTAGTGAGCCCTGGAACAGAATCTGTAACAACGTGGGTGCCGGTTCTTGTTCCCGGACGGTTTTCGTATGCGTTTCTCCTCGGACGGATTGGTTGCTGGCAAAAGATTTCTTCTCGTCCGCCTTTTGTTATTTATTTCTTCTATTGCGCGACAGAGATTAGTTACGGATGCAGATTAGGCCCTACATTTTGGGATTTCAAGGTGCATTGGTTCGGGGGCTCGCACTTATAGACCCTTGATGGTTTGGGTTATGTAGTATATGCGCGTTTGGTGGTTGAAAGCATTGTGGGAATAAGATGGTGAACTTGCGAGGGGGTGCAGGTGGTAAATTGGAGTAGCAGGAGCAGACGGATTGTGTTGTTGTAGATCTTTTTTTAGAGTAAAAGGGTTGATACCCCCTGTTGTTGTAGATCTTGCTTTTGTGTGTATGTCCCAAGATGATTATATCAACGAAAGGTTAAAGAAAATGGTTGCATTTCCAGTCTATAAGCATTCTTTCCATACAATCTTGTGCATCCGATTAAGGAGGCCCAACCAACTAGCAATCGATGGGGATTTTGATCCGACTTGTTTTGTAGCCTGATAGCATCCTTCTATAGTAGTATTAGTCAGTTAAATGTGCTATGTTAGCCACTTTATCGCTTTTATTTATGAAGATTAGCTTCCAAGTTAATTTCTTTTGTTTCATACATTGTTTAGTGTTCGCAACAACTAAGGGCAGCTGAAGGACAGATACTGATTACAGGGCATGGCATGCTCGTTAGGTTTTATCTATTGCTCTGTTGCAATTCTTGAAATTTCTTTGAGACCATTATGACTGATTATGTTAACAGACTAGAAAGTTAAGCTGTACACAGTAAGGTTGAGGAACGGAGATAATGAAAGAGAAAATGTAGTAGCACCTGTTGATGAAGTGTGCTGTTACATGCGCTTTATGTTGAGTTGATTAGTTAATTGACATGCCATGGAGCTTACACCTGTGCTGGTCTTTGGAGATGATTTTTTATAATGTGTTGTCAATTGTCGTTTGTGTCAAGTATTAACAGTTCATGGTAGGAATGTTTCTTAAGGAGATGACTTTGAATAAATGAAAAAAATATTTGCTTTCTGTAGTCAATGGACCTTGAGGATTGCCTGTTATGTGTAATTATACAAGCACATCAAAATGATGCTGAATTATCATGCAGCTCGCCATATGTAGCGTTTTCTTGCTTTTGTTTATTCAAGGATTATTTTTCATGCCTTCTCTTGTCAACTACAGGAAAAGCAATGAAGGATACACAAACTACCTACAGTGCAAAGCAGATGCAAAAGAAGAGGAAAAAGGTTATGGAACATATAGCCACATGGTTCAACGAAGCTGGGATTCCTTCTAGTACTATTTGCCTGGAGAGTTTCAACTTAATGCTAGAAGCGATTGGACAATTTGGCCCTGGTTTACAGGCCCCATCTCCGGATGAGCTTGATGGGCCATTATTACCATTATTACAGAGACAAGTTCTGGCTATTAATGATTCAATTGAAGCATTGAAGAAATCTTGTGCATCAGAAGGATGCTCTCTTCTTGTTAATCCAGGGATTGGTGATAATGAATCTTTAACTCTAAACTTGGCAGTCCATTGTTCACAGGGTGTGTTTTTCCTTCGTTCTGTCCGTGTACCATCAGATGGAGACTATGAATCATATATTGCTGAACAAGTTGACTCTTGTATTGAAGAAGTTGGAGTGAACAATGTGGTTCAAGTTGTCACAGATATTAATTCAGAAATGTTGTCAGCAAGAATGCTTATTGAAAAGTGGCCCAACATATTTTGGACTTACTGTGCTGCAGATGCCATTGGCTCGATGCTTGAAGACATTGGCACAAGTCGTTTGATCAGGAAAACAATTGCTAAGGCAAGGTTTCTCACTGCTTTTATTTATGGCCAAACAAATTTGTTGGCCATGACACGTCAGTTCACCAGCCAGCAGGATCTAGTTCATGTTGGCATCAGTTGTTGCACCACTTCTTTCTTAAACTTGAAGAGCATTTATGACAAGAGGATTGAGTTGAAGGGTATGCTTATTTCCAAAGAATGGGAGGACAGCAAATGGTCAAATGGAGTTGCGGGCAAGAAATTCTATAACCTAGTAGTTAGTAATGAGTTCTGGCATGGAGTGATGTATGCTATAAACAGTTTTGAACCACTAGTGGATGTTCTGAGGAGGATGGGTGACAACAGACCCTCTATGGGGTATATATATGGTGAGCTTGCAAAGGCTAAAAGAGAAATTGCACTGCGTTTTGAGAACAAGGAAGAACACTATTTGCCAATATGGGATCATATAGATTTCAGATTAAATGAGGCCCTTAAGACACCATTGCACCTAGCTGGTTTTTATCTGAATCCATTCTTCTACTATCAATCCAAAGATGATATTGAAGATGCGGGAATCTATAGAGGTGCAGTTGTTGAGTGTATACACAAAATGTACCAAGATCAACCTACACAAGAGAAAATTGTACATCAATTGAATCTTTACAGAACTGCGTCAGAGAGTTTCAAAACGGCTCATATCATTGATTCTGAAATGAATCTCGATCCAGGTAAGTTTCATTTGGGAGGAAGCTCTAGCTATTTCTCAGTTTGTTTGTCATTTTTGCGGTCATGATTATTTGTAGTCCAATATTCAAGGTAACATTTTCTCTATTTGTAGTTTCTTGGTGGGAATTACATGGTGTTGCAGCAAAGGAGTTGAGCACAATGGCAATGAGGTTGTTGAGGTTAACTTGTGGCTCACTGGCATATGATGAGGAAAGTTGGATCATTAAGGTAACATAGTGATACATTAGTTTGAAGTATCTATCTGCCAATTCTTCAAGATGTCATCATCCCATATGTGTTGTTTGACCCCTTTTCAGCTTCATATGAAGAAACCTTGTTGGGTTAAACGTAAGCAATTTGAGGATTCAATGTTTGTGACGGTAAACAAGAGGATACAAGGGAAAGCTCAGGCAAACAGAGATCCTATACTTGCATACATTCCTGATGAAGATGAACCTTTTGAATGGCTGGTGGGCAGGTCTCGTGACTATGCTGAACAAGTTGAAAATCATGCTTTTCGTATGGCACGAGCAAACACTGAGGAAGTAGGACTTACAATGCAAGAAAAGAAACTATTGGACTGCGATGAGTATACTTCAACTGAAGAAGCGGTTGAGGATAGTGATGAAGAACCACCAAGACCAAGGCGCTCTGGCAACAAGCAAACATCATCCAGTGCCTCATGCTCAAAGCGAGTGAGAAAGAGGCCACGGTCTGGGAAGGGATTTCTATGGGACAAGCGCGAGGGAAGCGATGGAGAAGTCAGCCACTGAGCTCTGTCGATGATGTATGGGTTGTTGATATCTTTTATGATCCCTGAATACTGTTAGATGTTACTACTGACTCTGGATATTGGTAATCAGTAATCTGCTGCCGCGCTGAGCTGGTAACTAATGTATACTTTTCTGGCTGGAGCCTGAATGCTTTGAATGTATGGTTATTCAATGCATGACCATGTTTCATGTATAGCATTTTAACGAGTTATTAACAGGGCATTATTGCTCGTGGAGTACGTGCTGTCAATTAGGGTTGTATCGGTGCTAAGCTACTATACGAATTTAATTTATTTAAAAAGGGTGGAAGACTAGCCGCATGTGTGCATGCCAAGTCTCATTACACGCAAGGGCTCAAATTCGGCCGGCCAGAGCAGCACATGAATGGCGTGACACAAATGAAGCTTTTGCAACTCGAAACTAAGATGATGAACCAAGGAACAGAAGAAGAGCGGTGAGAGTGAGGGATAGACAGAGCGAGAAGGATTTGAGTGACGTAAGAAGATGGACAAAGATTTTTTTTTTTTATATACTTCAATTTGGATTTGACTAACAAAATTACCCATGTATATTACAACATAACGTTCAACTTATGTGGTTACCTGGACACCTTGTGGCTTGGAGATATATTTCGTGATCGTGTCATGCATTTTAATACGTCTAGAAATCGAACTTTCGTACCGTGCCTGGACGCATGGTTCTCTATATGGATCGATATGGGAGGTTTAGAGATTATCAATAGTCGTGTTGTGTCATGTATTTCAATTTATTTTGGGACCAGACTCGACAAGACGACTGAACACATAACTCAAGTAAGAGAGTGGTGAGCCATGGAAGAACTTCCTATTTTCAATTCGTTTTGGAATTCTGTCAAAAAAAAATCGTTTTGGAATCAGACTCTACAGGGTGGTTGGACACGCTACTCGAACTTGTATATGCAGAGATTGAGTTGGTTGGATCCCTAGTAAATGGTTGAAAGCGACGAAGGATAAAGAAGCCTTTTTTTTTCCGGGGCACTAGAATGTCCGGACGCGGGTGTCTCACTCTGGGCGTTCGGGTTACCCGATCCGATCGGGTCGGGTAATTCGAGTTTTAAAAAGTTCGGATAATAGAATCTGCTACCCTAAATCAGCCCGGAAAATTGATTACCCGCAACTTCGGGTACCCGCAAATTCGGGTTCGGATAAACCCATTCTTCCCGAGTTTATAGAAAACAACAAAGTGCACAAAATTTTAGTAAGAATTTAAACAAAATTTCACCAATAATTTGTGTATAATTCAACTACAATTTGTGAAGAATAATATATTATAGTCACTTGTTCAAACCAAGAGAATTATATTCAAATAAAGTGATAGTTTCAAGTGTTCAACAAACAACACATGATAAAAACAAAGTCGAAGATAAAATTTCGGGTAGTTCGGTACCCGTGCATTACCCGAATTAACCAAACTAATTTCGGGTAATCAAAATCACTATCCGAACTTAGGATCGAGTACCTCAGGTTCGGGTAATTCAAGTTCGGGTAATTCAGGTCCGGGTTAGGGTAGTTCAGGTACGGGTATCGGGTTTTTTTGCCCAGAGTGACGGGCGTCCGTCCAGACTCCCTCTGGGCTGTCAATCAAACAAACCAATCCGAAAAAGAGTGTTCCATGCCTAGGTCCGCTGACAACAACGCTCGCGTCCTAAAGCTAGCGCCTACACTCGTCTACCACCCCCCAAACCTTTGCATCCCGCTCCTGCCCCATGCAGGGCCCACGTACTGGACCCCACCCACACCGCCCCGAGACCCAATTGCACCCGGGAATCCCTGCTGGAACTCGTCTTCGCGAACAAAATCTAGAAAAAAAAGGGGGAGGGGAAGTAGATGGCCGACCGGTGCTGTGAAAAAGAAGAAACACTGAGGCAAATGTGAGACAACTGAAAAAAGCACAGATAGAGATGAAACCCCGATCTACTTTTGCAACATATAAAAATAACGGTTGCAACGTACCACTAAGCGTAGTTGAAACACCCGAGACAGGCTTTTGAAACACTTGAAAAAACTACTCAGAAACATGCTTGAAAAAACATGCAATATAATCCTGAGAGTTGTTGAAACACCTGAAATAGGCTTTTGAAAGAATTGAAAAAAATACCCCTAGAAACTTGCTAAGAAAAAACATTGTGACATTGAGAAATATGCACAGCAACAACAAAAAACATGTCTTTGCAACCGCGGTGCGTGTTGAGCGTCTAGCGTTATCGCGTGTAATCTCAAAAAAAAAAAAAAAAAAAAAGAAAATTATGTGAAACGTCTTAACTTGTAGTGATACAACATCACAAAAATCAAGCATGAAACGTGAAAAAATGAGGATAGTAAAAAAAAATCATATGTTGCAACAACTCAAAAATCCCATTGAAACATTCGAAAATTATCTCATTGCAACATCGGAAAAACCATTGCAACACGTAAAAAAATAGCTGCTCTAGCCTTGCCCATCACCTTCGTCCTCCGAGCATGTCGAAGGGAGGAGAGAAGGATCACAAAAGCTCATGTGCGTCCCCTCGGATCCGAGAGAAGGATGGCTCGGATCTACAGGAAAAGGAGGGATGTACGGGTGGGATGTATGGGGGGCTCGTGATCCAAAGGGCCAACCTATCTCGTCAAAGCCACCGAGCTCATGTACATCCCTCGGATCCGGAGGAGGATGACTCATATCTACAGGAAAAGGAAAAGGGGGGGCTCAGATCCAGAGGGACAACCTATCTCGTTGGAGCTGCTGCCGTCGTCCTCTTCTCCGGTGGGGGAGAGAGGGAAGAAGAAGGGAGAGAGAGAGGGGAAGCGCTAGTAGCAGAGCAACAACAAGCTGTGGGTGTGCGACGTCTCTCCCAAGAGTGCTAGGAGGCCTGGAGAGCAGCGCAATGGAGTGGCAGCGATGAAGTGTGGCAAGTGGGGGAGCAAAGTGGGACGCGGCGCATCTGGACAAGACAGGAGCGTGACAGCGAAGGCAAGAAGCAGCATCGGGATGTGTGCAGGTGGGTGGGTTGGGTCAATCCGTCTGAATAAGGTTGGGCACATTTGTGTACCCGTGCAACAGGGACAAGTCGCGTTGTTGGGCCCAACACGGACTGGACAAAGCGTCTGGCGTCTGGGCACGCGTCCAGACATAGTAAATGTACTATTACCCTTTTTTTAATATTGTATGGAATAGATATAGATATAGATAGCAAATATGTCCATGCGTTAGAAAAGAATTTACATCTAGCATCATCTGTTCTAATATATTTGGGAATCAAAGTCAGTACTATAGTTGAAGGTGTGGTATTCTATTTCGTATGAGTATGATCATGGTTCGGATTAGGAATGGGAAAATAAACTAATTAGGACTCTGATATATAGTTTATAACATACTACTACCCTTAGTGGCCGAACAATAGGCCAACTAGCCTCCTTACAAAAAAAATGCCATAGGACTCGGATTCGGTGACTTGAGATTGTCTTGATCTGTCGACCCAGTACTTCAGAGGTGCTCATAGGGGTAAGGTTTACGTATGTGAGTGTGCGTGCGTGTGTGGGCGTTTGTGTACTCCGTAATTCTAAAAAAAATCTATAATTCGGTAGTTAGTAGCAAGTTTTGAAATAATGTGCACTATGCTATATAAATAGCATTGGGCCACTAGTGGAGGTGTCATGAGGATGGGAAGTGGCAGACCCTCTATGGGATACATGTATGTAAGGATGGCGAACTTGGTAATGCTAAAAATGGAATTGCCTTCCACTTTGAAGACAAGGAAGAACATTATTTGCCGCAACCAGGAAACTATATAGATGACAAGAGTTAGCATGAATATTAAACAAAAGACTACATTGTGAACTTTAACAAATAAAACAAAAAAACAACCAGGATGACAGGCCCACGAGGCCCGGGACAGGCACCGCGCCGCCGCCTCCTCCCTTCCGCGGGTTCTTCGAAAATTAATCAGGAAATAAAGAAAGAGTTTGGCTAGGATTGTCTTAGGACTTTTGGTGTGCAAGGGGATATTCCATCTATAAGAAAGACCCTTATTAGAAAAATAAATAGGATTGCTCGTAAAAATGTATTCCAATCATATAAGGAAACCTTTTAGAGAGATTGCTTGGTTTACAAGTCCCACTAGCCGGTCTATAAAAGTAAGGGGTCTATAATCTTTCAGTCAACAAGCAATAAAGAAATATATTTTCCTTCCTCCTCTTCTCCACCGCCGCCGCCTCTCCCACCCGCTGCACGCCTTCCGCCGCCCACACCGCCCCTAGCGCCGGTGCGCCGCCTTTGTCGGGGCACACCGGGCACGTGTCACCCCGGATTGATCCGGTTTGTGACAGGCTAGTATCCTGAGGCCACTACGATCCACACACCACCATGGACGCCGAGACGAAGAAGATGCTGACCGAGCTAGGGAAGCAGTTCTCCACCTTCACCACCCGTCTCTACACGCTCGCCGATCAAGTTGTTGTCCTCTCCAGTACCGATCCGGCAGAGGCACGACGAAGCAAGCTGCTCAAGGAGGCCGAGACGGAGCCGAAGACATGATCATGGAGGACTCCGCCGCGTCTTCATCAAGGCTAGAACGGAAGGGGGCAAAACGCGTCCGTGAATGATCCGCCAAGCAAATGTGATCCGAGAAGATCTTTGCCAACTTCCTCGAAAACCGAAGTCGCCGCCGAGGGGCGGCACCGGCGGCGCATGCGCCGCCCCCTCCCCGTCTAGATTATCACTTTCAGCCTCGCACCTCATCTGCATAAGTTGTCCTTCCCGACATATGATGGCGAGGACAATCCACTACCATGGCTCAACCGCTGCGAACAATTCTTCAGGGGACAAGGTACGCCAGCCACGGAGCAAGTCGGGTACACTTCATATCATCTCACAGGAGGAGCGCAAAGCGGTGGTACATGAGGCCGCCCCCAGTGAGAAGGTGCCGACAGATTGGACGAGCCGCGCCAAGACGTCAACGAACGCCGCCCGGCTACCGGGCGTAATCCGGGGTGAACCGGCATCGCCGAGGAAGACAGCAACGTGGATGAGTACACGGAGGCGCTTCCCGGCGCGCACATGGCGCGTGCAGGAAACCTCAATGACAAGCAGCAGGTCAACATCTACACAACAGGACTAGGGGAGCCGCTGAAGACGGACATCGAGCTGCAAGATCCATAGAACATGGAGACGGCCATGCCCCTCGCCAGAGCGTACGAGCACCGCTTGACCATCCTCTACAACTCCGGCAAGCCATCACAGTAGCGGGGCAAAGCACCTGTGCCACTGCCTCTGACAACCACGCTGACAGCGACACCACCGACATCAGCCTCGACATCGACCCGACCGTTCAAACGGCTGACACCAGAGGAGTGTTGACACCTGTTATAGCATAATATTACTAGTCAACTAAACATGGATAAGGGCTTAGAATGAATATCAACATAGACTAGGGGTTTTACTAACATAATTCCACGAGCTTTGGTGATTTATATCTTTTCAGGGACTTAACAGATAAATGCAGAGAAGAATAGAGAAAGTTCCGGAATATACATCTCATACGATGACAAGACTTGACCGTGAAGTAACTCAACCCAAAATGTGGACTAAAACACTCTAGAAGATACCGTAAGACACCGGAAGAAACGAGAAGCCGAGAGGGAGACCAACCCACGGCGGCGCCCGGATTTAGGCCGGCCGCCAGCTACAAGAGCCAATCAGGCTCATCTTCCTAGGTCGGTTTGTAGCCGACTTTGAGGTTGTATCTATACCGTTTATTGAACGTCGGTTTGATCCAATGGTCATCGTTCATCGCCAAGGCCTATATAAGAAGACCCCACGACCCCGGGGGCTAAACCCTAATTCATTCTATCTCATTCTATTCATTATCTTCAGTTGTAGAGGTGTCCCAATGTAAGGATCACCTCTCTCTCAGGGATTAGTGAATTAGAAGTAGATTAGCCATGTAATTAGAAGTAGATTAGCCATGTAGTTAGAAGTAGATTAGATCTAAATTAGATCTAATCAAGAGTAAAGGAGAGTGGAGTTATACTCCAGTTCTGGAGATGTCTACAGAGTTTGGTATGTCTTATATCCTTTTTTTGTAAGACTTATGATTTATATACATATCTTCTCTATTCACTTCCATGACTTTTATATATTTGGTTAAGTATAGTTGTTATGCTATTGCATGGGATCTCCGCTCGTATTGAGGACTCTAGTTATTCTAGGTAGCTAGAGTAGTAATCGATAGTGTAGACTTGGTGTCTAGGCTATAGGTTACCTGAGATTGCGCCCAAACCTACGGATAGTTGTGGTAGCCCCAGGGGGTGACAAAACCTGTCGGGCCGAATTTAGTCCACCACGTTCGGGTTGGTGTTTCGTAGAGCTTTTGGCAGCCTTCTCCCGACTACTTTCTTCCTAGTCTTTCTTGAGAGTTGGGACGGATCTGCTGCTCCAAAGTGCATTAGTGTAATTACTATCATAGAACCTAAGTAATAGAGAAGTACAATGGAACCTTGATCTCTCCCTTTGACCACTTGATTAGTTTTGTTAATCTTTTATTATCTTAGGTATGCTATTATTTTATGCTTTGTTATTTACTTACCCTTTATCAATTACCCCCTCACTTTAGTCTAGTGGTTTGTTGAGTCAGTAGATACATGATTGTGATTTATTAGATTCTTTAACCAAAGCTTCCCTGTGGATACGATACTCTAGAATACTCATCCTAGGGAAAAGCTACAATGGTAGGTGTTCTGTGCACTTGCAGAATCCTTCATATTCTTTTAGCACTTAACAAATGCCAATAAGGAGATGATAGAGCGACGGAAGGCAGGACTGTGCTTCAACTGTGACGAGCCGTTCACACGCGGTCACAAGTGCAAGCACCTATTCGACATCACGATCTTCAACGACTACAGCGATGACTAGGAGGGCGCCGCCACTAACGACGTCGCCGCTGACAACGCCGACCTCAGGGTCCTATTTGGGGACCCCAACTCCCCGGTACGTGGTGCACATTCTCTCTACCTCGTCGGCATCATCTCAAGAACTGGCGTCAGTACCGTCGTCGACTCGGGAGCCACACACAACTACATCGACCCTCGTGTGGTGAGCACAACAGGATCACCGCTGGCACCGACGCGACTTCGACCTGCAGAGCGGCCACCTTCGATGTTCCGCTCCGCATGGACGTCTTCGACATCGATGCCTATGTCATGCACGTAGGCAACGACGTCGACGTCATCCTTGGCATGCCCTGGTTGGCAAGTCTGGGAAGGGTGACATGGGACTTCGCCGCCAACGAGCTACAGTACTACCACAACGCCAATGCCACAACGTTCACATCTGTGCCTCCTCCGCGCGCCGACACAAGCGCCTCCTCAGGTCGGGCATCTTCGTGGGCACTCGGAGCTTCGCCCCCAGGCTAGGCAAACGTCCACGGCATGCCACTGCTTTGGACCTCTATGACACGTCGACAGGCGTCTTTGTCCAGCTACGACAGGCGACATTGGAGGACCAGCACCTACGACGGATAGCCCTCGACGTCACCATGGGTGCCGCCGCACCAGCCTAGATGGTGGAGGACAGTCTCCTGCTCTTCGATGGCCGCTTCTACCTCCCGGCTTCTTCACCACTACTACCGGACCTACTAGAGGCTCTACTTCAGGGAGGGGTTCGCAGGACCAACTTCATCGCCCTTGGCGCTACTCGACGCGGTGACCGGTGCATCCGGTCGATTCCACGTGCTTGCGTCCGGTCACTGTCTGAGCTGTGAAAATCCGTCGTTTTGTTGTCGTTCCTTCGCCTTTGCTCCAAATCAACTTCCGTCACTTGATTCTTGTTGCCGACACGTCGAAGAACACCCCGACACCATGTGTTAGCATTTTGAAAACATTTTCCATCAAGTACGGAGTTAGCTCTCTAGGTTAGAATGCATGCAAATGATTTTGAACCTAGAGGCACATGAGGACCGATATGTACGATAGTTTTCCCCTCTTTATAGTACGGCTTATCGATCCTATAATCACTCACACCCTCTATGGTGTCTTGAGTGTAAAAACAAAATGGCCCTATGATATACCTTTGCCTTGAGCCCATTTTGATCCTCGAAACACGCCATGTCATGCACTTGATCAACATTTGGATCATCTCGACCCATCCACCATGACCACCATGCACAATCCTCGGCTTGACCAATCTCCAACTAAATCAACACTTAGCATAGAGAGATTAGTCCTAAGGATGTCATCAATTAGCCAAAACCAATCTAGAGATCTTCAATCTCTCCCTTTTTGGTAATTGGTGACAACCCGCATAAAGATTTTATGATTAAAGGTTTTTGAACCTATCATGGTTGTCCAAGCATTTTGCTTACAATCATAGGATTGGACAAACATAATAAATTCAGTTTTGGTAGCATGAGCTCCCCCTACATGTATGCCTAGAGTTTGGTATAGGCTTTGCATACATGTATGAATATTGAAATTAGGGAGTGAGCCATGTTACCAAAATGATGCTTAAGGTGAAAGAATGGACCTTTGAAGCGTGATACCAATCGAGTAGCGCCTTTCTCACCATACAAGCATCATGGATAACTAGATATTTCATCAAAAACTCAAAGTACCTCGTGAGATCATATTATAAGCATTGGTACTTGAATTTAGAGCGGAAATCAAAATATCTAGATACCACCTAAGCATGCTAATTGATCAATCATCAATCAAGTTAGCACTAGCATACATCACACAAGCATGTTTATATGGAATTTAAATACATGTGCAAGAGCAAGTCATATGTTAGTGCACAATCAAATGCAACAAATGGCTTATGAGCTTGCTCCCGCTACTTGTGTGCTTCCAAAAATTTTGATCCCCTTCTAATCTTTATGCACTAATCTCTCCCCTTTGTCAACAATTGACATAAAAAGGATTGATCGGGTTCTTTTGATATTGGAAAGATTAGTTTTCAAATTTGGTCAAATTTGGATAGCTTGCCACACATGTAATTCGGTTTGAACCAAAGACAAGCTTGTTCACACCTCAAGAGAGGGTTATCATGTCTATGTTGAACCACATATTTGACAATTTATCCAAATTCAACACTTGAGATTTCAAGCCCACAAGCATGTCATATGTCATCACTAGATCAATCAAGCATATAGAACAATAGTGATGTCATACATACATTGAAATTCTTTGCTTTTCCATGAATGCAACTTAAAGGACAAGTTGTATGTCTATATGATCTAGCAAGTCCTTAGATATCATGATGACATGTCAAACAATTTCACCTTTGCTTTGGCTCGGTGGAGAGGCATGTCACATATGTGGGGTGCATTCAACTCATATTGGAGAAGTCAAGAATGTTCAATTCGTTTCTAAGCTTGCAAAATCTCTTCTCATCAAGTGGCTTGGTAAATATATCGGCAAGTTGATCTTCGGTACCAATTGGATGGATTGCAATGTCACCTTGTTGTTGATGCTCTCTAATGAAATGGTGCCTTATATCAATGTGCTTGGTTCTAGTATGTTGCACCGGATTTTGAGTCATCTTGCAAGCACTCTCATTGTCACAATACAAGGGTACTTTGTTGAAATCAAAACCATAATCCTTCAATGTGGACCTCATCCAAAGTAGTTGGCAACAACAACTCCCCGCACTAACATATTCGGCTTCGGCGGTAGAGAGTGTCACACTTGTTTGCTTCTTTGAGGACCATGACACAAGAGATCTTCCAAGGAATTGACAAGTCCCACTAGTGCTTCTTCTATTGATCTTGCAACCACCATAGTCGGAGTCCGAATATCCAACAAGCTCAAAGCTAGACCCCTTAGGATACCATAAGCCAACATATTGTGTATGCTTCAAGTACCTCAATATTCTCTTTGCGGCCTTGTAATGACTCTCTCTTGGTGAGGATTGGAATCTTGCACACAAACATACACTAAACATGACATCCGGTCTTGATGCGGTCACATAGAGTAGACTACCAATCAATGACCGAAATAGCTTTTGATCAACCATGTTGCCTTTGAGATCTTGATCCAAGGTGCCACTTGTACCCATTGGTGTTGTAATGCCCTTTGCATCTTGCATGTCAAACTTCTTGACCATGTCTCTTATGTATTTCCCTTGGCTAATGAATGTACCATTCTTGAGTTGCTTGATTTGAAGTCCAAGGAAATAAGTGAGCTCCCCAAGCATTGACATTTCAAACTCTTTGGCCATCATTTTAGCAAACTCTTCACAATATGCTTGATTTGTTGATCCAAATATGATATCATCCATATATATTTGCAAGATGAACAAATCCTTGCCAATCTTCTTGGTGAAGAGAGTATTGTCGGCTTTCCCCATCTTGAAGCCTTTCTTGAGTAAGAAGTCTCTCAACCTCTCATACCATGCTCTAGGTGCTTGCTTTAAGCCATACAAAGCCTTCTTCAACTTATACACATGATTAGGCTTGTGATAATCCTCAAAGCCGGGAGGTTGCTCAACATATACAAGCTCATTGATGAAGCCATTTAGAAATGCACTCTTCACATCTATTTGGTATAGCTTGATGTCATGGGCACATGCATAGGCTAATAGAATTCTAATTGCCTCTAATCTTGCCACTGGAGCATATGTTTCACCAAAGTCAAGACCCTCTACTTGAGAGTATCCTTGTGCAACTAGTCTTGCTTTGTTTCTAACTACAATGCCATCTTGATCTTGCTTGTTCTTGAACACCCACTTGGTTCTAATGACATTATAGTTGGTTCTTGAACTACATTATATTTCGGTTTATCCTGATGGTAGTATGTGTAACTGGGAGTATTGTCCGATGCGTGCCCGTACTGAACTTGTGTGATTGCTTGCTAGGATAGATCTACCTATTAGTATGGGTGAAACTGATGCTTTTGAAATGTACATCAGATGTGCTCATAATCCTGCATTTGTTGGTGTCTCTAGGCAAACCACAACTAGGGACATGGTTAAGTTTTTTACTGATAAAAAGGCTAAGCTTGTTGAGTCTTTATCCTCTGTTGCTGTTAATTGTGTGTGCTTAACCTCTGATATCTGGTCTGGCAATGCCAAAGAGGACTATCTTAGTGTTGTTACTCATTTTGTTAACTCTGATTGGCAATTAGAGAAGAGAGTGCTTGGTCTTGTGTTTGATTGATGTTTCCCACAATGGGGAAAAATATTGCTGAACGTGTGCTTTCTCGTTCTTTCCGATTATGGACTAACCGAAAAGGTGTTTGTTTGTTACTTTGGACAATGCTTCATCTAATGCTTCGCTATGCGTTTGCTTAGGCCGAGAAAGAATTGTTTCATCTAATGCTTCGCTATGCGTTTGCTTAGGTACCTGAATTTAGAGGTTGTTGATGATCCTAATGCTTCGTGAATTCATTGTTTTTGCATCAGATATGTGCATGCCATATTATTAACCTTATTGTTAAAGAGGCTCTTGAATCCCTTAAGCCTTTGATTGAAGCATTTAGAACTGCAATTTCCTTTCTGAACTCTTCAAACCGGAGAACTGTTGCATATAAAAGTTACTGCATAGCCACTGGTGTCACACCTAGAAAGTTTCAGTTGGACATGAGGTAAGGTGGAATTCTACCTATCTGATGCTTAAACATTTGATTCCTCATAAGGTTCCATTCACTACTTTCATACAAGCTCATTATCCTAGAGTTGAAGGTAGTTCATTCCTGTTAACTAATGAGCATTGGATTATTGCTGAAAAAGTGCTACATTTTCTTGAACTGTTTTATAATGCTACTGTTGCTTTGTCTAGTGTGTACTACCCTACATCTCCACTGATGCTTCATAAACTTGTTAAGATTGCTATACACCTAAAGAAATATGCTAATGACCAACACCTGAGACAAGTGGTTTAACCAATGATTGATAAGTATAATAAATATTGGAGGGACATTCCTTTGCTTTATTCTTTTGCGTTCATCTTAGAGCCTAGAGCCAAGATGAAAGGTTTCCTCAGAGTTTTGAGGAGGCTGGGTACCCTCACAGATACAAATTATACTACATATTATCTTGGCACTAGGGCAAGACTCACTGATGTTTATAACAGATATGAGGCTAAATATGGTGCTGTTAGGTTGAGAGCATCTCCAGCAGTAGCCTCCAAAAACAAGGCCCCTACTTTTCTTTTGGGTGCTTCCCCTACTTTTGGGGTCCCTGTTTTCTGAACTGAACTCCAGCAGTAGCCCCAAAACATAGCAGCCAAAGAAGGAAGAACTGTGTGGCGCCGTGACGTTGAGTCAGAAGCGGATCTGGCGTTGTTGTCTTCGTTCCTGCTCGCGGGAGGACGAGCAGGGGCCGCTGAAAGGTCCCTAGTGGTTTTTGGTAATTGAGTGACAACATTAGGTGAACTCATAATGTGTGATTGAGATAATACACATGAGATTAGTTCACATGTGATGATGCAATGAAGGAAATTATTGCATATGAGACATGACATGGAGTCATGTAACCGAGGTGGTGAAGATCAAGACAAGACTGGGCTTGATGGACCGGTTGCAAGTGTGAAGGGCAAGTCGAGGCTTTGAAGTCATGGACCGCGAGGCGGTGAAGCTTGGGCAAGACTTGGCGCCGACGGACCGACGCAACGGTGAAGAGCAAGTGAGGTCAAGATCGATGGACCAAGGTCATGTGATGATATGAAGTGGATCATATCATTCTTGATCGTGTTGGTGCATGTGTTGCATCGGCACTTGGAGATGGAGCGGAATGGAAATGCGCAAGGCAAAGGTATGACCTATAGGGCATTTCATTTCACCGGTCATAGGTGAGTAGAGAAGGTTATGACCGAATTTAGGTTTGATAACCGTACTATGAAGAGGGGAAAACTTCAATCGCTTTACTCACCTAGTGCCACTAACTTGAATTTTGAATTGCATATGCATTTGGGTTAGTGACGCCTTGGAAAAAGACTTGAGAAATGCTATCTTATTATGCTCATGAGGTTTGACATATCTATAACCCCTATATAGAAGGAGGCCATTAGAGGAGTTCTCTGCACATGCAGAGGTGACACATCAGCACATCCTTCGGTTACTGGTCGTCCGCCCCTTCCGCATCCGTTCGCTCCTACGCACGCACGAAGAGTCTCCGTCCGCCCACCTCCTCCCCTTCCTCTTCTGCACGTACTAGCTGCCCGCGGCGGTCTCCTCCCCTCCCCGTGCCGGCCTCTTCCCCTCCCCGTGCCGGTCCTAATTCCTCTCAAAACTTCTCCAGGCACGATCACATCTCCTCCCCGACAGTTTCTCAGCCAGTGCCCACACCTGCACGCGGATCCACCCCCTTCGCATCCACCGCGACGGTCCTCTCCGCATCCTCCACCGCCGACCCCTCCCCACGGCCCAGACGTAGCCGTAATGGCCGCCTTGAACGCATACGGTTAGTCCGCCCTCAACGCCAACAATCGCCGTCCGCCCCACGGCGAGGTCGCTGCCGCTGCGCCCTCCCGGTCACGCAGCCGCGGCAGGGGGCCCGCGATCGGCGGCACCGTCATTGCACAACAACGCAGTCTCGCCGTTGACGGTCACCAACGACATATTTTTAACGTCAACATTCTACCAATAAGGGGGTGAAACTATACCTTACTACACACATATACATTTATTACTCACATATTTCCACTTGTAGTGTCCAAATTATTATTGAGCAGATTTATATAAGAAACAAGTGGAAAATGTACCAAAAGGCGCCTCCCTGGAAAGCGCATTCCTGAAGAACATCAAGCCCAAGGGAGAAATGGACAAAACACGCAGAACTGGGCCGAGCCAACGCCGCCCTACAACTTTTCAGGCCCAACAACGCCACCCTGCCGAAGCTCGAATTTTGCCGGACCCAGGGGGGTGCGCGCGCACCCCAAGGTGCGGCCGCACCCTCCCTGAGGCGGCTTGGGCCCAGCTTCGGGGAGGCGGTGCATTACCTTCCATGGAGGGCTGTGCCGACGTTGGATGGTCGGTTCAAGCAGATTTGGAAGGTGTCCAAGGACGGTTTTGGCTCCTTCCATGTGGGGAGGGACATTTTCCAATGAGGCCCCTCTCCTCTACCTATAAAAGGAGGCCATCTCCCACCATTGTAACACACACCACACAATAGAGCCTCTCTCCCTTTCTTCTTCTTCTTCTTCTTTCTTCTTCTTCTTCTTCTTTTTCCTTCTTCTTTTTAGTTTGTACTTAGGAGGAGTTTGGCAAGGATAATAAAAGGAGAGCAAAACATTTTAGAGCTATTCGGTATGAGCAATTTAGAGATCTTCATCTTGTTCTTGTTCTCTACTTATCAATATAGTTGTGTTCTTGAATTAGAGCAAAGTCCTTGTGATATAATCTTGGTTGAAGAACTAGTCTATAGTTCCTATATCATGATCTTGTCTTATAGAACTTTGTGCTTAATCTATCATACATACATGTTTAGACCAAAGAGCTAGATCGATATGATGAGTTCTATCTAGAGCTAGACTTGGTTGATGTTGGGTTCTGGGATTGGTAGTCGTTCCTTCGGGCGGCTCTAGTAGAAGGACCCCTGGGGCGGGTAAGCCTTGTTAACACGCTAGAGTGATAATCACTAGTGCGGGGCGTGATGTGCGGGCTAGGGGTTGCCTATCTTTTGCGGTGCATCCCACGGTTGAGGGGGTAGGCGGCTTGGTCGTGACAAGCCTTGTCCGTCCCTTGAAATCCCCCCACGTTCGGCTGTGTCGTAGAGCTAATTGCCGGAAGCTTCCCAGTTGGGCGTTGGCCGGTGCCCGAAGTAATTCAAAGAAAGACCTTGGCTATCTTGACTTAGAATCTCTAACCATAAAACATGTGTGTATCTGCTATCTTGACATGACTATCTAGGATATGCCTGCTCCATGTTAGACTTATTCTTTTATTCATTCTTTTACCTTTATCCTTGAGATTGGCTTGAGTGTGTGTGTCAAGTTATCCTACTACCTATCTTATTCTACCCCTATTATGAGCATTGGTCTATTATACATTCGTGTCATCTTGACCATGTCCGAATTAGAGACTTTTACACCATGCCTTCCTTTGGGAAAAATATAAATAACGATACCCTGAATACTTCCGGGTGAAATGCTACAATGATAGATCCGTGCGCTTGCGGATGAATATCTTATTTGGCAAGATCTATCACCGTTGATGTACCTAGTGATATCACCGACACGGTGGTTTCACTTAGGAATGTCAACGGCGCATTTCTGGCGCCGTTATTAGAGACGGGTTCTAAACCTGTTTCTAGTGATTGCGCTTAAGAAATGCAACACCCGCCTCCGGCCATGTCCCTCATGGCGCTTCATCCTCGCCGCGCTCCTACACCAGCGAGGGCCGCACCTACCGCACACCGACGAAGGTACGCCATGCTTCGTCCTCGCCGTGCTCCTGTAGCAGCGATGCCCGCGCCTGCCGCCCCCCGACGCATGGAGGCACCAAGCGTCCTCCGCCGTAGCACAGGGAGATGGGGGCACCAGGTATCCTCTATTTTTTTCCCCTTACATTTTCCCCCTTTTTATTTCTTCATTCAATTGTCCGTATCATATGATAGATTGAAACACACATGCACAGAAGAGATCCGCAGAAGTCTTAGGAGTGCATCTTCAAACCTGTATGAGTACAATTCGTGGCTTCTGTTGCAAATTTCTCCAAAAATGGAAGTTTAATTGATGGTGTTAGTTATGCCTTATTCTGATACATACAACCGTGCGCACAGTTTTTAGGTGTCGAGGGCGAGATTGGTATTCGTTGATTGCTAAAAAGGGGGTTACATTTATTTGCCTGTAGGATGTATTTCATCCTTTTGTTATTTGATTTTCCCCTTTAATAATCATATAATGAATCACACTAACTTGTGGTGCTAAACTTCATCAGATCACTGAGAACTTTACTTCTTGAAGAATGTCAACTTGATGATAATGGCGGTGAATGGATCCACAATCTTGCGATTGGACTGTCCCGTTCGACAACATTGAATTTCCACATGACCGAGCTTCAAGTGATGCCGGTGACCTAGAGCTTCTTGCAAAGAGCCGCAAGTCACCGATATCCTTGAAGATTAGCGATCGTGATCTTTCGGATTTGATAGGGTTCTTCCAATTGGCCACATCACTGGGCGAATTTCTTTGGAGGGACATTCGGTGAGCAAGGGAACTCACCAAGTTTGGGAATGTTAAATTTCCATCAAGACTATGCTCCTTGGGACTTACTTTCATGGGAACAAATGAAATGCCTATTATATTTCCTTTTTCAATAATCTTGAAGAAGTTGGATTTGCAAAGTACACTTTCCTCACCACTCAAGACCATTGCCAGCTTATTGAAAAATGCAATGAGGAATCATTTAGTTTTTCGATCTTCGATCGTATCCTATCCTTTGTAATAAGATTTCGACCTCTGTTATTTTAACATCATGTGTTTACTTGATCTCAGATCGGTTATTTGTTGTGCCTTTGTTTGATTTTTTTATGCACACAAATTCCTTAAGAAATCATGTAACACAAGTCTACCCCTGCAAAATTACATTGTCCAAGGGTGGTTTTGGACAGTTTTGGTTCGCTTTAGGTCCATTGATAAAAATGAACTGGATGTTTGACTAATGAGAAAATAGTTTTGGATTCGTGTTTGTAGCAATCGGCTAGCAGTGCGGATTGTTTCTAGGTTTTACATTTTTCGCGGGGTTGTTGACATTTCTTAACGAATGCGATAAATCCATAAGCGCACGGAATTGTCGTTGTAGCTTTCACCGGAAGTATTCGAGGTATCGTATTTTCCACGAGGGAACGGTTGCGCTCTAATCTTTGAACGGGGGCCACCCTAGGATAACTATGGATAGTGAGGTATCTTTATGGGCTTATGTTTTCAGGCAGGGATTTCTAGGGCTTGTTATCTCCTTGCTTCGGGCACCGACCAACGCCCAACTGAGTAGCTTCCGGCAATTAGCTCTACGTCCGCGCCCGAACGTGGGGGGATTTCAAGGGACGGTCAAGGCTTATCACGACCCAGCCGCCTACCCCCTCAACCGTGGGATGCTTCGCAAAAAGATAGGTGAACGCTAGCCCAAACACCACGTTTGCACTACCATCCACAACTCTTGGGTTGATCAAGGTTCCCCCGTCAAAGAGTTCCTTCTCCAAGAGTTACGACCCAAAGGTACGACTATCAATCCCGCAAGACTATAACAAATTAAGATAATATACTTGAAGAACAATAAGCGTAAGATAATCACAAGCTTTCTTACCAAAGTGTAAGTAGCTTGTAGAGGTACAAGCGTGGCGGGTGCCGACAAGTCCGGCACTCCGACCACCCGAGATCCGTGGCGCACCAGGAGGCACAATGGGACTCCATGGAGAAGAGGCCAAGCCCTCTTCTACTCTTCCCTCTCTCAATCTCCACTAGAACTAAGAGGAAGACTCCTCTCTACTACATTGTGGATCTCCTTGTGTTGTATGTGGTAAAGGAAGAGCTCTACTAAGAAGAGGGAGAGCTCTTGCCTTGGAATGATTGTGTTGGATGGTGGAGAGAAGGCCTCCTTTTATAGGTAGAGGGGAGGGGGCTCTTTGGAAAATGTCCCTCCCCATATGGAAGGAGCCAAACCGACCTTGGTACACCTGCCTAAATTGCTAAACCGACCAACCAACGTCGGCAACACACTTTTTGGAAGGTAATGCACCGCCTCGAGAAAGATGGGCCTGAACCGCCTCCATATGGGTGCGCGCACCCCCAAGGTGCAGGCGCACCATGATCAGGCCCACTTTTGGCTGAAACTTTACAGGAGTGCGTGGGCCTCGGAGTAAGCTTCGTTTTGACCGGTGGATCACTGAAATCCGATTTCGTATGAAAGTTATGCCCAAAACATTGAACCCATGTCCTGCGGCCCGGTATGATTTCATGTTGGTTTTGGGCCTCGACTTCTTGGGCTTGTTTTATGGATTTCACCACCGGCCACACATTGAACTGTACTCCTATGCACTTAATGTACCACCTCGCCAAGGTTGGGCCGGTTCGGCACCAAAGTGGGTGCGGGCGCACCTTAAGGTGCGCAAGCACCCGTCCCGCTTCGGCGAGCTCGGGCTTTGGCGGTGGGGCTGTGTTGAGTCTCAAAAGTCATGCCACGCCATTTGCTCGGTTTGGTTTGCATCGTGTTGGGCTCATTTCCATTGGGGTGAAGGATGTTCTGATGCACGCTTTCCCGTAAGGCACATTTTGGTGCCTTTTTCTCCTTGTTTATCCTTGCTTCGCATTGGGCCATTTTATCTTGTATATTTTCCTTTGCTTTTGGCCCAATATATATATGTTTTCAACATTGCCCTGTAAAACAAGTGAAGTACCAAAACTTGTGGAAAAGGTTAGCTCGAAGTCCTATTGCTATTGTGTTTTGGTAGTTTTATACTAATGTTGACGGTATAAAATATGTAGTTAACGACCGTCAACAAACTCCCCCACACTTAGTCCTTTGCTCGTCCTCGAGTGAAGGCATAGGGACTAAAGTGGTTCAATCTCCAAGATGTAGACCTGCATACAAGTTATTCCTGGCCTCACCTGCCTTGTGAGCATTCAAAAGTGGCTACCAAGTTATCTTGAACAATTGAGCAATGGAACAACATGAATTCCTATCTCCTTGCTACTACTCATGTGCAAAGACTTGGTTGATTTTTGATTTTTTTTTTAAAGATAAAATAGCAATGCTCCATGGTTGATTCTCACATAGTCACTCATTTGTGTTTCCTTGCCAAAGCACTCTTCACTCTCACTCATCCTATCTTTTTGCAGGGTTTTGTGGATCTTTGGAGTGGAGTGTTGCATACATACCTCTGTATGTTTTGTCGGGTCAAGCTCCGGATCATTGGAGGGAAGTGTCATACTCCTGGATCGAAATGTGCAAAAGTGTGTGGAAAATTTTTTTGGTATTTTTGTGGTTACTCCTTGACTCATGACCTCTCCTTTCTTCTTCTTTTTTTGTATGCTTTTGGAGAGATACAGGCTAATTTTTCTTCTATCTTTCTTTCTTCTTTCTCTTTCTTTCTTTTTTTTTTTTGGAGATGTGGGCTCTACTCGCCCTCGGACACGTGTCCATTTTTCATCTCTTTTTTCTCGTAGCCTTGTATCCTCTTTTTGCATGATACTTTTCTGATAATAGGAGATGATTATGGTGTAACTTGGATGGAGTATTTATTTGGTGGATGGTAAGGGTGCATATTGTGCGCAATTCTCAGTGTGAGAATTGGCGTGTATATGTGTGTGTACGTGTTTTTTTCGATCTTGGGAGTATGAGCTTCTCTCAACGCGAGATCACGAGCCTGACAAAACTCAATACGAGTTGGAAGTAGCCATAGTGGATATTCATGTCATTATTCAGGGCTTTGGTAGGATTTGTCTAAGTCGGACCAGGGAGCATGCTTTATTTGAATTTTTGAAATAAAACCAAGTCTCTTTGCATAAGAGAGCAAGCATCAAGTCATTCTACCATATCTCAAAGCTCAATTGTCTAGATGAACATGGGGTCCCTAACAGGTAGTTGCTCATCAAAGTATGGTTTTTGGCGAGAAATAAAGTATATGCATGCCATGAATCAATTGGTAGACTAGAGATGGAGTTTTTTTTTCAAGAAGTTTTGTCTTTTTGATTTGTTCAATTTCAAACCTCAAAACTTTATGGAGGATGTGAGAGGGAGTAGCACAAACCACCGTTTGAAGAGGAAGGAGTTAATGGTAGTTGTTCGTCTTGTCCTTCTCCATCGTGAATTGCTCGGTGTTCGTGCATTTGTGTTGGGGAGATCTCGGATGGGTGTGCTTGTATGCTTGAGAGATCTCCCCACACTTATTCTTGTACTGTTTTATTTTAAACAAAGAAAACAAAAGAAAAGAAAACAAACACATGGCTCCATTGGCATGAACACCGTGGAGTCTATTATTGAGAAAACTTTATTTTATTTTATTTTATTTTATTCGTTCACCTCAAGAACACTCAAGCAAGGCTAACATAATCAAGCAGTGTAAGCAAAGCCTTGGTTCATCTCCAACATAAGATACTTCCACCGATAATAATGACAACAACGCTCTAAGTTCATTAACCAAGATCCAACGCCATGTCGAATTTTTGATTAAAGGAGATCTTTTTAACCTAAGCACCATGCTCAATTTAAAAAGATTTGTGGATGCATTACACGTGCACATGTAGACACACCCAAACTCAAGCATATGTCATAACTAAGGAAGCATGACTTTAAAGGACCTTATGGAGATGAATTATGAGTATGAGACTTGGTGAATGTTACCTTTGCATACCCGAGTATAAGTACCGACAACAATTATGGATGAAGTGTTGAAGTTGTTGCTGCGGTTTGCTTGATGGCTCAGCCAGGTGCATCTCAAGGCTAGGCCACACACACGACGGCGTGTCTTGCCATGGGCCTTGATGGTAGCGAAGAAAGGATAAGAGGAAAGCCCTTCTTGCTTGTTGAAGCAATGAAGGGTGGAGTTAGGTGGCACATTGGTATTTATCTTGACCATGTGGGGCCTACCTACTCCTCTCCTCTCTTCTTTTTTTTCTTCAACAATATTTTTTTTTTTTTTTCTCTCTCTCTTTCTTTTCAATTCTTTTTTTTTCTCTCAATTTTTTTTTATTCTATCTCTCTCTTTTTTTTATATTCATTTTTTTACCTCTCTCTCTCTCTCTTTTTTCTTGATAACATTTCTCTTTCTCTCTCTTTTTATTTCGACAACACATCTTTTTCGCTTTTTTATAGCAAGGCGGGCGACATCGCCTTTTATTCACCCTTAAATTTTTGTATGACCCCTTGGTGGATGGAACTTGAGATTGTCACCATCTTCCCCCTCACTTAGACTTTGGTGTAAAAGTCAAGTGTGCAGGTCCGGGTCTCCTCTTGAGCATCTTCCATCACCCATGGGCATCATAGTTTTTTTTTTTTTGATGTGGCCCCATGTTCTCGAGTGTCGCATGCCTCTTTGTTCTTCTTAATCGATCTCCACCTGAAATGGTTAGCGATAAGAATACCCGAAGGTGCATACTAGCTTGATAACATGTTCTTGCTTTTTATTAATAAGAGAAAGATATATTATTATTATTATTATTATGAAGATAAAAAGCGGGAAAACTTTTTTTTTATAGTTCGGGGTATCTCCCTACAGTGCTTGAGTTATGGCCATAAGCTTGACCGTGGGAAAACATCTTTGCGGTGATGGTGGTGAAGTTCCCAGTTTCACCACTAAGAAGTTGGCATTACGCTCAAGCTGCAAGGTTAGCGTCATCATGCTACTACGAGATTTGCAACCATTCTCTTAAAAGTTTTACAAAGAGAACCAAGAGATGGTTGTGATCTTCGTCAAAGCACTCGGCTAGAAGCAAGACAAACTCAAGAAGTCCCAAAGGTGAGCATGTAGGAAGTCTCAATTGACAACTTGTTATGCCCAACAACATATTTCGCTTGGTCTCAAGAGTTGTCGCTTCGTGCATGTCCATGGCACACGAGGGTTTATCCTCAAAAGATGTGATATGAAGGATGAACGTTGAATCTTGACTATTGTCGAGAACAACATTTTGTTGGCCGAGGGACATGACTTGTGTTCGGGTGAGAGCGATAGGTGTTTCGTTTCACTAAGATGCGGAAGCAACTTGGGTGAAGCGAATAGAGTTATGAACTTCGCCTCCTCGAACGGGTTTTGGTTGGGAAGATGTTTCGCCTTTGGGATAACTAAGTGAGAGGTGGAAGCAATCTTTCCCAACTTCTCATCACGGCTTCCCTCTATAGGTCTTTCGTAAATTTTTTTTTTTTTTTCTAGAGGGTAGCCTATGAGAAGATTGAAGTCAAGGATGAGAGAGATATGGAAGTCTAAGTGCACCTCGGTTTACGAGGTTCTGCCATCATCCTTGAATTCAATCGCGAACTCCGAAGGGCGAAGCATTCCTTCCTTCGGTGTTCGTGGTTCGAGAGAGGGCTCAACGATCGGTTCCAATGCGGTGCGAGGAATGGCTCGACCGATGAGGGCTCCTCAATGCTTGACATGCCCTTAATATGGAGGGGAATAAGTTCTACAACGGGAGAAGCAAGCTTCTCTAGGATGTGTTCAAGGGTTTTCCTATGTTCCGTTGTAGGTTTACGTGCAAACAACCCTCCAACGGTCATGTCAAGGCATAGGGCAGCATCTATGTCAAGACCCAAAAACATATGCAAAGGCACACTATCGGGTAATGACAAGTCTAGGCCAACATGTATAAACATTATAAATCGGCCTAGGCCGCACCTATGGACTCCTTCTCATCCTACTTGAGATCGAGGATTGTCCTTGGTAGGCATTGATGGGGAAGAATGCTAGACAAAAATTGTCTTTGAGTTCTTCTCGTCCCCATTCAAATTTCCTACGATAATAGTGTACTATTGTTTTGCTTTCCCTAAGAGGGAGAGCGGAACAAATTCCACATGTGAATTTCTCATGTCATACCAGAATGCTTAGGCATGCACATAATTCCTCGAAATCTCGTAGGTGGTAACAAAGGTTTTCAAAATGGTCACGAGAGATGGAGTGCCCGAACCAAAAGTTTTTTTTTAAATTAGGGTGAGTTCATAGCCAGATAAAAAATTTGGTTTTGAAAAAGATTGTGGCTCTTGTGAACTCCCCATTGAAGCGTAAGGTTTTTGGAATGGAGTAGGCTTCAATTTGAAAAAGAAAACAAATAACTATTTTTGTTTTTTTAGATACAACACACACGGGTGCTCTAGGCTCGAGAGAGAATTACGACAACCATTCCCGGAACGGCGCCCGCGAAAGCTTGTTGACGTTTCTTAACGTATGCGTATAAATCCGCAAAGCGCCGCGGAATTGTCGTTGTAGCTTTCACCCGAAGTATTCAGGGTATCGTATTTTCCCGCGGGGAACGGTTGCGCTCTAATCTTTGAACAGGGGCCACCCTAGGATAACTATGGATAGTGAGGTATCTTTATGGGCTTATGTTTTCGGGCGTGGGATTTCTAGGGCTTGTTATCTCCTTGCTTCGGGCACCGACCAACGCCCAACCGAGTAGCTTCCGGCAATTAGCTCTACGTCCACGGCCCGAACGTGGGGGATTTCAAGGGGACGGTCAAGGCTTGTCACGACCCAGCCGCCTACCCCCTCAACCGTGGGATGCTTCGCAAAAGATAGGTGAACGCTAGCCCAAACACCACGTTTGCACTACCATCCACAACTCTTGGGTCGATCAAGGTTCCCCGGTCAAAGAGTTCCTTCTCCAAGAGTTACGACCCAAAGGTACGACTATCGATCCCGCAAGACTATAACAGCTAAGATAATATACTTGAAGAACAATAAGCCGTAAGATAATCACAAGCTTTCTTACCAAAGTGTAAGTAGCTTGTAGAGGTACAAGCGTGGCGGGTGCCGACAAGTCCGGCACTCCGACCACCCGAGATCCGCGGCGCACCGGGAGGCACACCGGGACTCCATGGAGAAGAGGCCAAGCCCTCTTCTACTCTTCCCTCTCTCACTCTCCACTAGAACTAAGAGGAAGACTCCTCTCTACTACATTGTGGATCTCCTTGTGTTGTATGTGGTAAAGGAAGAGCTCTACTAAGAAGAGGGAGAGCTCTTGCCTTGGAATGATTGTGTTGGATGGTGGAGAGAAGGCCTCCTTTTATAGGTAGAGGGGAGGGGGCTCTTTGGAAAATGTCCCTCCCCATATGGAAGGAGTCAAACCGACCTTGGTACACCTGCCTAAATTGCTAAACCGACCAACCAACGTCGGCAACACACTTTTTGGAAGGTAATGCACCGCCTCGAGAAAGATGGGCCTGAACCGCCTCCATATGGGTGTGCGCGCACCCCAAGGTGCGGGCGCACCATGATCAGGCCCATTTTGGCTGAAACTTTGCAGGAGTGCGTGGGCCTCGGAGTAAGCTTCGTTTTGACTGGTGGATCACTGAAATCCGATTTCGTATGAGAAAGTTATGCCCAAAACATTGAACCCATGTCCTGCGGCCCGGTATGATTTCATGTTGGTTTTGGGCCTCGACTTCTTGGGCTTGTTTTATGGATTTCACCACCGGCCACACATTGAACTGTACTCCTATGCATAATGTACCACCTCGCCAAGGTTGGGCGGTTCGGCACCAAAGTGGGTGCTTGGGCGCACCTTAGGGTGCTTGTAGCGCACCCGTCCTGGCTCGGCTGAGCTCAGGCTTTGGCAGGTGGGCTGTGTTGAGTCTCAAAAGTCGTGCCACGCCATTTGCTTTCGGTTTGGTTTGCATCGTGTTGGGCTCATTTTCATTGGGGTGAAGGATGTTACGAAAGTACGCTTTCCCGAAGGCACATTTTGGTGCCTTTTCTCCTTGTTTATCCTTGCTTCGCATTGGGCCATTTTTATCTTGTATATTTTTTCTTTTCTTTTGGCCCAATATATATATGTTTTTTCAACATTGCCCTGCAAAACAAGTGAAATACCAAAACTTGTGGAAAAGGTTAGCTCGAAGTCCTATTGCTATTGTGTTTTGGTAGTTTTATACTAATGTTGACGGTATAAAATATGTAGTTAACGACCGTCAACAAGGGTGACTTTGGACAGTTTAGGTTAACCTCAGGTGCATTGATAAGAATGAATAACATTTTAAGCTAATTAGAAATTATTTTTTTTATTAGTCGTCCTCGCGAGCAGCTAGCAGATTGGGAATAATGCATTTCCTCTGTATACCAAAAAAATATGACAGTCGTCATGTAGTAAACTTGGATTTGATCCTAGGAGACTAAACAAAACTTAACTTCTCTTCTTTGTGTTACCAGACATATCATTTGCAATATTGACAGGATGTTGTTCCTGTAATTTTTTTTCCCCAAAACTTACATGCAAAGAAATACAACCATTGATGCTGAATCTATATTCCAGTGGGGGTTATGCTTACATTGATGACACCTAATAAAAAGTTTACCTTCATTTCTTCCATTTCACAGCACCTCACAGGCAAAACAAAAGCTCAATGTTACCCAGGTGGCTCCAATTGATCCTCAAGCTCCATCTACTGAAACTTACAATCATCATCTGCCTAGGACAGGTAAATAATTCTTCATAGTATCTACATCAGTCTCCTGGTGCACATCTCCATTTCTCGAGATTTACTGGCATTCCATACACAACCTACTTTAACCCTGATTTGGTTCATCCAATTGAAATGTTGCCTGCCTCAACACTCGAACCCAAATTTTGCTCTGTTTGCACCATGCATGCCCCTTTTCCCATGTCTGCATGGCCAGCGACAGGCTAAGTACACAAGTAAAAACCTTCTCTGCTTGATATTTGTGAGCTCTAGCGTGGAGTGGGAGCATGGGCTAATCCTATTTTCTGATGTTTCCCCAAACCCCACTATTGTTGTCTTGATTTGATATGGTAAAAATAGCATCTCTGAGATCCCTTTCTCAAATATAAACCAAGGCCTCTCACTTTCTTTCTTCAAATAATCCATGATCTGATTAAATTCGACATCGGGATGCAGTTCCCTAAGCTGCTATGGTGTTAGGGGAAGTGTTCTGATAAGGTCTTTGAACTGTTCCAGCTAATGGCATATTTGCTGAAGCAAAACTTTATCTACTATTATTGTTGGTTTAGGCTTCCATGCATAAAAGTGGGCACAATCTCAAAAATGACTACAGTTTCGACTTGCCTTTGCCATATCTGATTTGAATGTTTTTGAAATTCAGCTACATGCAGATGTCATAATATCTTATCTTTGATTGCATGCCTGTGCTTCATATCTTTGGAATTTGAGATAGCTTTACGACCTAGATTCTGAATAGTACATTTTTCTGGTATATCTCTCATACCAGCAAGCAATGCATAGCCCTAAAGCCTTTAGGTATGTGCTGTATGAAATTCTGTTTTCATACATACACATTGTAACATCTTAATATTTAGCTCCATCACTTCCAAAAAAAGGTACTTTCCTCTCATGCGCAAATTACTCAACTTACTCTGTTTGTAAGAGAAATTAAAACTCAATTATCACTTAGCGAGGAATACTTGCCCCTATATAATTTCTTTTATTTACATCCAGTACAATATCATTTAGAAACATAAGATGGACCTACCTACTGTATATATCTATAGCATGTTCACGTTTCATCTATTTTGCAGCAGCTCAAAGGCAAAACGAAAGCTTGACCTCAACGAGGTCGCCCAAATGATCCTCAAGGAAAATAGCAAAAGACACATTGAGAGGTACTTCACAAATTATTACAAACAATACAACTCTAAATACTCAATCAAATATAATAACTAACATTTATATTACACTCAATATTGATGCAGGTAGCATTGAAAAATCTTCTCACCATCAGCCATCAACAACGAACCAAAAGGGATTACATCAGCTACCAAAGACTCAATCAAATAAATAATTACATGTCTTTTATTTTATTACCACAAGTTGACATCTCTACAACACTCGATGCACCGTGTGGTCTAAATAAATAGTTGTGTATACTCGATGCTTCAGTTCAAAGACCTTGTGACTGTGGTCTAATTAAATAGTAGTGTATAATACATGCACTCTGTGGATCACTGCTATTTGTATTCTCTCTGTTAGGTTCATGTCCCTGTCGAAATGAGATAATATGATGAAACTCTTTCTTATGATCATTGCATTCTTTCTTACTTCCCGCAGCAACGTGCGGGGAATCCTCCTAGTTTTAGATATGATAGCATATATTTTGGATCAAGACTCAATTGAATATTTGGATGAGAATTGGAGGAGCAAGGAGCCGGCCGCTCATTGCTACATACAGAGAAAAGAAAATGCGAATGGATTGGAGGCCATCAGTGCTTTGCATTTGCTATTTATGGCGTGGGACCCACAGCTATGGTTAAGTATAGAAGTGTGCATATGCTTAGCTTTTGTCTCGTGAGCGAGAATAAAAAGAAATGAGCTGCGTAGACGCTTCCTGTTGCTCCTGCTGCTTGAGCGAGCCGGTTTGCTATTGCTTGCTGCCCTGGGACAAGTCGATGGATTAGCTGCTGCATGCGCTGGCTGCTGTTGTTCGCTCGTTTGGCTTGCAAAGAAAAAGAAAGGAGAAAATAGCAGGCCACGACAGTCGTTGCTGGGCTGCTGGCATCTCTGTGCATGCTGTGAGCCGGCCCGTCGACCAAAGGGACAGGTGGGTGTGCGCTGCTGCGTTGCCTGGCCCAGGTGGCCACTGCTTGATCGCTGCTGGCCGAACGACCCATTCTGCTGCCTGCTTGCAAGTTGGAAACGGCCGCCGCCTGCTTGTATCTCCAGACCAGAGAACGTGCGAGTGGAACTCCTCCTCTGCTGCTGCCGCCGCCGTGCCTTGCAGAGCGTGTGGGGAGCAGGGGCTCCCGACCGTTGGCTGCCTTCGCCCGTTGGGGCAGTAGGAGATAAGGCCCGTCGGCCTCCTCCCTTCCGGGCAACCCAACAGAACACAATGAGCTTCCTCTCCCCATTCTTTCTCATGGTGAGAAAAACTAGGGTTCATCCTCTCCTCCTTCTCTCCCATGATTTAACTCAAAATTGATATGAGAGATTGAGTGCCCTTGGTGGGTGTGTATGAGAGGTTAAAGATCCACCTATTCCCCATTTGATTTCACTCAAGATTAGAGCTAATTTGAGAGGGGATTGGTAAACCTAGTGTGCATGCATTTGTGATTCAATTCAGTGGCACTAGGTGGTGATTGCAAATCGCGGATTTCTTATTGCTCTTGGTGATTGCCATTACCTAGACGGTTTGGAGCTTGTGACTCCGTCGAAGCACGCAAGAAGATTGTGCGGTGCTCCGGAAGAGGATTTGTGAGAGGTTCGTGCTCACCTCGCGGGAATCGCGAAGAGCAACACTACTAGAGCGTGTTATGGAGTTACCGCACTTGTGTGTGTGGGTTCAATCGCGATGCCTTGAGGGGCTCACTTGAGAGTGGTGTCTTGCGGTGCCTTGCGGGGCGTGCCTTAAGGGGCAAGTGATTTACGGATCACACTGAAGAACCATCTAGGTGAAACACCGACGGAACCACCCAAGGTGTTGGTCGACACAACGAGGAATAGGGGGAAGTCGGCAAGCTTCCCGATACCTCGGTAAAAAATCACCGGTGTCAACTTGTCTACTCTTCTCGGTGGTTTGCATTCTCCAAATCACAAGCTTTGTATTTACTTTCATATATACCTTGTGCTTGTGTTTGTGGAGTAGCTCTTGCAATTACTAGCTTGTGTAGCTTGTTTAGTTGCCTTGCTTAGTTTGTGTAGCTAAGTAATTTGAGCCTTTGAGTTAGGCGTGTGTCGCCTTGTCCTTAGTGCATATAGTGAGCTCAGGTTGGCTTTGTGCTTTTGCTCATTAGAATTGTGTAGGAGCTCACCCTTATTTGAAGTACTAGTGCATAGGTTTGAGTGACCTTGCAATAGAAACGGTTAAAAGCTCAAGCTAGGCTTATCACCTCATTTGCTTTGTGTAGGATCTTTTGTGAGGTAATTTAGAGTCATAGCTAGAGGGGTGAAGTCTTGGCTAAACGAATAGTTTCAATTCCGCATTATATTTGTTTAGCCGGCGCAATTAGTTTTAGAAAGGACTATTCACCCCCCTCTAGTCCCCATCTCGACCCTACAGCCGCGCGTGAGCTAGATGCGGGGGTGCGTGAGAGAGGTGGAGGAAGGCTGCGGGGCGGCATGTCGACGACGAGGAAGCGGCGCCGCGGGGGGCCAAGGAACCGGGCGGGCGGCGCTCCGGCATTCCGTCGGAGCGGGAGGAAAGCCCGCAGCGAAAAACAAATAAAGTGATGTTTCGGGGCTTGGTGTAGACCCAACAAATATCGGGTCTGGAAGGGGAATTTTGTTGGGCCAACAATTTTTTGGGGCTATAGCGGGGGGCTGTTGGAGTTGTATTTTTGGACTGAGACCCAATATTTAGCTTTTGGGGCTCAAGAAGGGGCCCTGCTGGAGTTGATCTGAGGAGACTTGATGTTCCTGCTACTTCATCAGGTAAGAAAATGTTTGCATGGGATGAGATCTATGATGATGATTGTGATGGTTCCGATAATGGTACTGGTGCCCTTCCTCTTTCTGCTACCTTTAATCTGTCTAGAGATACTTCTGCAACTTCTTTGCTGCATGCTGCTACTTCTGCTGGTTCTAGTGCTTCTGAATTGATTACTTACTTGGAGTGTGACACAATTAGCCAAATGAATGATGATTTTAACTTGTTGCACTGGTGGCATCAGCATAAACTCACTTATCCAGTTCTAGCTATCATGGCTAAAGACATTTTAACAGTTCCTGTGTCTACCATTTCATCAGAATCTACCTTTAGTATGACTGTCAGGATCATAGAAGAGAGGAGTAGAAGATTGAAGGCTGAGACTGTGGAGATGCTGACCTGCCTCAAGGATTGGGAAGCTACAGATGCGAGGATGCAGCATGATGTTGAAGACAAGGAGCTTGAAGAGGCATTTGAAGACCTTAATCTTGATTAGTTGTCATTTTTTTCCTTTCTGCAATGCTGTAATCGACAACTTGGACTTGAAACACTGAAACTCAATGGAATGCAATGAACTAAGGGCTAGGTTGTACTCTTTCCCTGACTAGGGTTTCTCACAAGGGTGAGTTTTACCTAGTTAGGGTTTTAATGAGGTAGCCATTGCTCATGCCCTTCATTTTGATATCTTCCTGTGTTTGGCATGTTTTGTTTGAAAAATTCTGAGTTGAACTTGTATTTTGAGCAAAATAGTGCCTGGAGTGCCGCTGGGCACGGCGCGCACGGTTTTGAATGGCTAGTGTCGTGGCTGGGCTTGTGTTTTGGCCCGGTGGCACTACCAGGCATGGCCCGGTTAGTGCGACGGGTCTGTTAGGGCCGGGCCGAATAGGGCTAGGGCTGGACCGGGTGGCCTGTTTGGCCATGTATACTTCTCAACGAGACCATTCCACTTTAATTTGCTGGATTTGCTGAACCTGCTGTGCGTAAAGCATTTCACTTTAGTTTGGCACAAGACAACCCATCATCTGTAGTTCTCTTTCTCCAGATAATAACCTTTCGCTTTCTCAAGCCGTGTTTGTCCCGCAAGAAAATTAGGCGCCTCGCTTTCTTCCATTTCCACCGCAAAGTTTTCCTTCAGACGAATGGTCACCGGTCTAGCTCGTTTTTAATTTTCACCGCGCGCCAGTATTCAAACCATCATGATCGACTGCTGTGGAACACACATTATTTCCACGTCCGAAAACCCGGCGACAGCGGCTCACAATCACACAACGCCTCTGATCGATCCTTCTCGATCCGGTTCTTCCTTGCTTCCACCACCGCACGCCTTGGTCTTGGTCACGCCATGGCAGCAGCGGTGCGGCGGCACGCCATCAGACTCCGCCTCGCGGCGAGTCTCCTCGTCCTCTTGGCGCCGCCGGTTGTGAGGCGCGCAGGAGCAGCAGCACCTTTCTTGCCGTGGCAGAAGTGCAGGAACAGTGGCAGCTACGCCGCGAACAGCACCTACCAGTCCAACCTCGGCAAGTTGTCGACCACCGTCCCCGCCAACGCCTCCCGGAACCTCTTCGTGGCCGACAGGATCGGCGCCGCACCGGACGTCGTCTTCGTCCTCGCGCTCTGCCGCGGGGACACCAACGGGTCCGCGTGCGAGTCGTGCGTCGCCAAGGCCTTCCAGGACGCGCAGGAGCTGTGCCCCCTGGACAAGGACGCGACCGTGTTCGAAGAGCTCTGCCGCATCCGCTACTCCGACCTCAACTTCCTGGCCACCATGGACAACGGGGAGCCCATCAACGTCATGAGCGCGCTCAACGTGACCTCGCCTGTCGCGGCGTTCGACGTAGCCGTCAGGATACTCCTGGACGCCATGAGCAATTACACGGCGGCCAACTCGTCCACACGGTTCGCCACTGGAGAGGAGAGCTTCGATAGCAGCAACCCCACCATCTACGGCCTGACGCAGTGCACACCGGACATGTCAGCGGCCGACTGCTTGGGGTGCCTTGCCGGATTGATTTCGATGTTGCCGGAGGCCCAGCCCGGGAGGGCGGGCGGGATGCTTAGTGGACTACGCTGCACTGTCAGGTACGACGTGTACCATTTCTTCTACGGGACCTCGACGCTGCAGCTGCCAGCGCCGGTACTCGCACCCAGTCCTTCGCCTTCGACAATTACACGGGCAGCGACCCCAGGAGGTGAGACCAATCCTATTTTCACTTCATTTGAGTAACACCAACAATTAATAGCCCTTCCTCCATCTCAAATTATAACTTGTTTGACTTTTTGACCTTAAGTTTGACCACTTGTCTTATTCAAAAAATTATGGAAACACATTCAAATTTTAAGTCATTCTTGAAGAAATTTTATTAATAAAGCAAGCCAGAAGTGATATTTTGCATAAATTTTTTAATAAGACGAGTGGTCAAACATGATGTTAAAAAAAAAAGTCAAACGACTTACAATTTAGGATAAAAAAAAAATACTTTTATTTGAGCACTTTATCTACTTTTGAGGACTCTGTACTTTGAGAACTCTATTTTCTAAGCTGCACTCCAACGGATCGATACTTTTAAAATCGTTCCCTCATATTCATTTTTGGAGATAATGGCACATAGGCCACCATATCCTCTTTCATAAGTTGCTCCCCATTGAGGAGGTCGGCTATGTAGGACAACGAAGTCGAGAGTCGCTGCTGAGGGAGGGGTGCTTGACCGGGGATAGAAAAGAGGTCGAAGGTGGGGAGCCAAAAGGGGCAGATGCTGCCCACTAGCAAATATATGTGTGCATATCAATTGGGGTTGGGGGCGGGGAACAAGTTGTTGAGTGATTTGGAAATAGTATATGATTCCTGATGTAAAATTACCTTCTATATTGTAGAATTGAGATTTTTTAAAATAAATGTTGAAGAAATCTAGCAAGTATGCTCCCCAACTTATTTTAGCCACTTGCAAAACTCATTGATTTGCTAATTGTTCTTTTGGAAACTATTGGAGATGCTATTAGTCAGTTTCAGAAATTCCACCTCTCCACCACTCCACTAAGCAACGAAAGTTCACTACATTCAAAACTAGCAAGCAATGAAACAACCTTGATGGCTTTCTTTTTTTCTAAAAAAAAGTATTTTTATAATGTTTTATTCTTGAAAGTTACTTAGTATTTTAAAAATTATGATTTAATCACAACATTTTCACATAGTATTTTAGAAAACAAACATATCACCACAATTTTTTTCATAACATTTTCATTATCATTTACACGTATTGTGATAACTTTTCCTGCATGACCTAACTTTTGTTCATAATTAGAGGTTGAGAAATTTATCATAACAATTTCTCAATATAAACTTTCTAGGTATACTTTTTAATATAATAATTTTACAGATACTGTAACTTATACATATAACATTTTTGTTGTTCAATGTCTTTCACAACAAACTTATACACAATTTATGCAACACATTTAAAAAAAAAACTATTCTAGAAAAAAAGTATCAACCCAAAAAAAAGTTGTTTATATTATATAAGAATAAAATTATTTATAGATATAGAAGAAAAATATCCCAAACTAGTTGATGTCATATGATTGTGCACATATACCAATGTTGTAGCTAAATGCAAAAAAAGTATAAAAGAATTTAAACTTCCATGAGTCAAGATAGCCATCATTAGTAATTGGGGGTTCCTCCTTATCATGTAACATCCTTGATCATCATTGTCTCATCTCTTCAAGCAAATAGACCTTGAGCATGTGACTTGAACCATTTCCATATATATGAGTTCAACTCATGGTTCAAGTCACTTCCACTTATGATTTGATCTTCAACACAATATGACTCCTCATAGCTTAATTAGTTCCTCGACTCAATGCATGTACTCTCTTCTTCACCTTAGCCATAGTACCTCGGTCCCCAAGTCGCCACTTGCCCTTCACCTTCGCTTAGTACCTCGAAGCCCTTTCCTTGCTGTCTTCACTTTATCAAGCCACATCATATCAAGCATACATTGAAAACCATTTCTTTAATATTGCGATCCTTGCTTAAATATCTTCTAGATATTAATGTTGAAATCAATCAAGCTTCAGTTTGACTCATATAGAGACATATATGGATCAACATCTATATTTTCAAGCCAATTCACTATTCCTTATATCCTCTTAATTTTGGCTTGACACTCCTAATACTTCTTGTTCATGCAAAGCAAGCCATTAGAGAGAACAAACCAAAATCATCAACTCATGCCTCATTAGTCATTTGGAAAACATGCTTGCTTTCACATGATGTTATGATATCCCACAACATAGAAGCCATTTCACTGATTCCATTTGCATTGTTATCTTTTGCTTGGATTGGGTTGTTTCCATAATCTTCCAATACAATAATACACAATTTGACTTTCATTTTAACTATGCGGAATACCATCTAGGTTTGTATACTTGTTGAACCTCGTTTATACACAATGCACAAGTATATGCAATAGATTCAATTTCCTATTCAACACTTAGCAAACTTATTAGACCTTTAATTATGTTGTCATTCAATCAACCAAAACCCACTAAAGGGCTAGAGAGGAAGGGTATGAACTAGAGAGAGTGAGTATGAGTGAGTGGAGAGTGAGTGAGAGATGGTGTGCTGGTGCTTGAGCTCTCCATGAAAGGGAAACAACTATGCTGACAAGTGGGGCCACAAGAGCTATTGTGGTGACAGCTCAACTCTGCTCATGAAGTGTTCTAGCGAACAGTCCAGGTGATCATCGAACGGTGTGTGGGAAGACGAACTTGGTGAAAAACTCTAAGTACTTGTTATTATTCTCATGGATGGTCCAGTGGTGTGGTGAACTTGTTGGTGAACACTGATATAGCATCTCCTATTACAAGATTTTCTGCATTTTGTTCATAAGTTTGTTGCATCTGTTTGCAGGAAGAACAAAAACAATATGAGGATTATTCTAGCAATTAATTTGCCAATACTTGCAGCAATTCTAGTAATCAATATGTTTTTTCTCTATCTTTGTTGGAGGCGAATAAGAGGTCATGCACCATCATGTAAGTCGTCCGAATAGTTTCGACTCGTTTAAATTGTGATAAGAGAAAGTACCCTAGGCTATTTTAGTTATGTCCTGTGAAAAAAATACTTCAATTAATTAATCTATAATTTTGGTTTCTTAAATAATATCATGTCCTAGTTAACTCAAGATTAATATAATGCAGAAATGAATTGGTGCTTTATAAATTATGTCACTGTATGTGATGCTTTTTTTTCTGATGGACATAGCCTATCCTGAGGATGCTGAAATCCTCGATTCACTTCTTTTCCACATATCAACACTTCGGGCTGCGACCTGTAACTTTGCTGAGAGCAACAAGCTTGGTGCAGGAGGTTTTGGTGAAGTTTATAAGGTAACATATATTCCATTTCATTTAAAAAAACCTTTTCAGTTTCAACAGCTGTTATACACTTGTGCAGGGTGTCCTTCTTGATGGTCAAGAAATAGCAGTGAAGAGGCTCTCCCAGACTTCAGACCAAGGAATACAAGAGTTAAAAAATGAGTTAGTTTTGGTTGCCAAACTTCATCACAAGAATCTTGTTAGGCTTGTTGGTGTTTGCTTGCAAGAACGTGAAAAACTTCTTGTGTATGAATACATGCCCAATAGGAGCATCGACACTATTCTTTTTGGTAAGACTTTTCTAACAATCTTTTGCAGTAACATAAGTAAACGAAAATTTACATTGCTGACATAACGTTTCTTGTGCCAGATTCTGAGAAAAGGAAGGAATTAAATTGGGGAAAGAGATTCAAGCTAATAAATGGAATTGCTCGAGGATTACAATATCTTCATGAAGATTCTCAATTGAAGATTATTCACCGAGATCTAAAGGCTAGCAATGTCCTACTGGACTCTGATTATACTCCTAAGATTTCAGATTTTGGTTTGGCTAGGCTGTTTGGACGGGATCAATCACAGGAGGTCACAAATCGTGTTGTAGGAACCTAGTGAGTATAGTCCAAAACTCACTGAAGGCATATAATGGCACCTTAACCATACCGATTTTTTTCTTCTTGTTGCAGTGGTTATATGGCACCAGAATATGCCATGCGTGGCCATTATTCTATGAAGTCTGATGTCTTCAGCTTTGGCGTCTTGATGTTAGAAATCATAAGCGGAAGAAGAAGCAGCACGTCCTTTGACATTGAGCACCATGTTGACCTCTTAAGCCTAGTAAGCCTTTATGTTCTTGTCAACCTCTCTTACACAACTAATACGCTGCAGAGATGCTGAGTCGGTTTGGCATTGAGTAGGTCTGGCAGCACTGGACTACGGGCACCGTTGAGGAGATATTAGATTCATCTCTGAGAGGTGATGCTCCTGCACGCCAGATACTAAAGTATGTCCACATTGGGCTGCTGTGTGTTCAGAGTAACCCAGATGATAGACCCATAATGTCAACAGTAAATGTCATGCTTAGCAGCAGCAATGTGTCTCTGAATGCACCATTGAAGCCAGTATTTTTCATCCCCCAAAGCGGAGCCTACTCAGCCATAGATTCAGAAACAAATCCCACTGCTTCTCGGTCCATTGGTAAAGCAGGGACATTGTCACAAAACGAAGTGTCAATTACCGAACTGGAGCCAAGATGAGTCCTGAAGCAGCTGGCAAGTTGACAGGGAAATTCGAATTGTGTTGTGCTAGGAATGAATATGCTTCGCGAAACCCTGGCGATGTTTCCAATATGTCTTCTGTACACAACTGAAACCCCGGCGATGTTTCCAATATGTCTTCTGTACACAACTTTCACTAGTCAAACCTAGCTCATTCAGTAATGTTGTTGGCAGAGTGTGGCACCATGTTGACTGATTCCATGCTAAAATGCCTAATAAATTTGCATGTGTTGATTTTGTGGGGTCATGGACATCTGCTCACCCACGCACATGTAGGGGTGCAAACGGGTGACAATTACGTGTACCTCAAACATTTTTAATTTAAATATTTGTACTATGTGTCTAAATTTTTTTTTAAAATAATATAAATATTTAAACTAAAGAGTTTTGGAGGTACATCTAAATGATACCCCTTTGCACCCTTAAGCACATGAATGGCGAATGGATGTAGGCTAGCGTCAGAGATTCATCCTGCATGCGCTGCCGTTAATAATTTCACTTACAGAGACTTCTGAAATTGAAAAATAACCGAAGTAATATCATCTGAAATTGAAAAATAACCGAAGTAATTACATAGTGATATTACTTCTAATCACTATGTATATTTTAAGGACAAAAGACTGTTGTACATATTTCATCTGTTATGGATATTTATGTTGACGGTAGACAATAATTTACAATTAGCTGAAGTAATATCATTTGTTATGGATATTTATGTTCAGCGTTCCTACAGCTAGGCAACTAAGTTCGTCGCAATATTTGTTGAACGAGCCACACTGGCGGTTGTGGGATTAGAAGGCTCTGAGATATTATATATTTTAAGCTGTTATTGAAACAGTATAAAATAATTTTTCATGGTTGCTTTTATTCTTCGAGGATCAGGCCCAGCCCATCCAAGGGTCCAATTAGGCTATGCAGACACATTTTCTCAAAAATAAAAATAAACAATAAAAAAAAACCCAGCAAGGCAGAGCAGCCGCGGCGGCGGCGGGAAACGAAACTAACTCGTTGCCCAAACGGCGGGAAACCAAAGAGCCCTTCCCGCCGAGTCGCCGACTCCGGCCACTCTCCCCACTCCCACCGGCCCACCCCCCAACCCCAAGGCCATTCCCCAACACTTATTCTCTCGACCCCTTGGTCGGCCGGTTGGGTTTCTCCGCTGCGGTGAAGCTGGAAATGGACGCCGCGGCTTCTTCTGCCAGGTCCTCCTCTTGCTCGCTCTTGCTTGCTCTTTCCGTGGATTGCATAGATGCGATTTCGCCTTTTCCCCATTTCTCCCGTGCGAGCTAATTTCAGTTTCAGGTGCGGATTTGCGTGGGTTAATTTGTCTGCGTTGCTTGTTAGTTTGCCCTGTGGACTGTTGTATACATGATTTTTAGGATTCCAGGATATATTCGAGGGTTTCTAGTGACATGATTGCAGTTTGGAGTACTCCTCCGTCCCAAAATAAACGACGTTTTGGGTTTTCGTGCCACAAGTTTGGATTTATAGGGGATTTAAATCTCCAAATAAATTTGTTAAAAAACTAGATCAAAAGATCTTTCCAATGATACTAATTATGTAATATAAATATTAATCCTATTTTAATATATAATTGCCGGTAGATGTTTTTCGGGAGAGTAAAACGTCATTTATTTTGAGACTTGAGGTCAGCAAGATGAAAGAAGATTGCGAATGCAGGAAACTGATTGCTTCTTTCACTACAATAGTCTTAAAATACCAGTTCAGATGCTGCAAAACTATTATTCGACAAGTGCTGTTCTTAGTACCCTCTACCATGCTAATATCCACCTGTTGATTTTTTTTTTTTCGAAGAATACCAACCTGTTGGTGTTAATACCTTAATATCTTTGTGATTTTGCTGAACCAAGTTTCAGCATATGGCCTACTTTAAGAAGGTATTAACATCAACAGATGGATATCAAGTTTCAACAATGGTTTGTGGTCAGTTATGAAGAAATAAACAAAAGTACCCAAAAGTAGCTGCATCTATTGTGACAATTCTGAGTCTACACTCTGGAGTGGTCTGTATTAAACTTGATTCTTGCTGCATCCTTTTTGCGATTTTGCTCAATTTATATTTACCAAATAACACACAAAATAGGGAGTCTTAAGTAAAGTAAGATGCAGTGCACTTGCCTAATGACAACAGCAAAAGCTGTGTAGAGAATTCAACTCTTTTCATCCTTTTTATTACAACCCAAACATAGCAGAGCCAGTTGTGTAGGAACTTACTTTTGTGGAGCTGAATATGTTGACTGAAACTCTTGTGCTATCCATTCTTGATGTACTTTAGTCAAATCACCCATGATTGACGACAGTGTATGATGCAGACTAGGTGACAACGACCATGGAAATTCATCACAAGATAATCCTTTGAGATCCCTTGATCAAGATAGTAAAGGTCCAATTGATGCGCTTGCAGTGCCAAGTACAGAGCAAGCAATAGAGAAAGGTGAAAATGCACAAGCTATCCACGATTCAGAACAAATGGAAAAGAAGAGAAGGGCTATTGAGCGTATGGTTGCATGGTTCAGTGAAGCTGGGATTCCTTTAATACTACTTGTATAGAGAGTTTTGACTTAATGGTAGAAGCAATTGCACAGTGTGGCCCTGGTTTACAGCTACCCTCTCTCAATGAGCTTGATGGCCCCTTACTTCAGAGACAACTTTTAGCAATCAATGGTTCAATTGAAAAACTGAAAAAATCCTGGATATCCGAAGGATGCTCTATTCTGGCTTATACACATAATGATGATGATTACAGACGGGTGTTGAACTTGGCAGTTGATTGTTCTCATGGTGTGTCATTCCTTCGTTCCATCGAACTACCTTCAGACATCTACGACCAAGCATTTGTTTGCAGACTAGTTGATTCTTGCATTGAAGAAGTTGGAGAGAAAAATGTGGTGCAGGTCATTGGAGGCATTGGTATAGAGGATATTGGAGCAGAACTGCCTAGAAAGAGACCGAACATATTCTGGACTCAGTGTGCTGCAAGTACGATTGATATGATGCTTGAAGATATAGGGCATATCCATTCAATCAAGAAGATAGTCGCTAAAGCCAGATCACTCACAGCTTTTATTTATGCACAAACAAGTTTGCTGAACATGGCCCGCAAGTTTACCAACCAGCAGGATTTGGTTCATGTTGGGATAACCTATTTCACCACTTGCTGCTTGAACTTGAGGAGCCTTTATGATAAAAGGGTCGAGTTGAAGACCATGTTTGTTTCTAAAGAATGGGAGGACAGCAAGTGGTCGAAGGAAGTAGTGGGCAAGAAATACTATAATTTAGTAGTGAGCCATGAGTTTTGGCATAATGTGCTATATGCTATAAATAGTTTTGAACCACTAGTGGAGGTTCTGAGGATGATGGGGAGTGGCAGATCCTCTATGGGATACATATATGGTGAACTTGTGAACGCTAAAAAGGAAATTGCCTTCCGCTTTGAAAACAAGGAAGAACACTATTTGCCAATATGGAACTATATAGATTCTAGAATGGGTGAGTACATGACAAAACCATTGCACTTGGCTGGTTATTATTTGAATCCTTCGTTCTACTATCAAAGCAGAAATGAAATTGAAATGACAGAAATGTTCAGTGACGCACTTGTTGAGTGCGTGCATAAGATGTACCAAGATGAGTCTACACAAGAGAAAATTGTGCATCAATTAAAGCTTTACAGCACAGCTTCAGAGAGTTTTGGAACAGTTCATGCTATTAGTACTCGGATGAATGTTGACCCAGGTAAATTTATTTCAGGATGAAACATCTAGGATTTTTTTTTTATTTGTTTGTCAAGGTTCACAATGTAGTGTTCTTTAGTCTAATATACAAGCTAACTCGTATTCTGTATGTAGTTTCGTGGTGGCAATTACATGATGATGCAGCAAAGGAGTTGAGCACAATGGCAGTGAGAATATTGAGGTTAACCTGTGGCTCATTGGCCTACGAGCCAAGTTGGATTGAAACGGTAACATAGTGATAAGCTAGTTTCAAACATTCATCAATCAGTGCTTCAACTTATCATCATTTCATTTGTGTAACAAATATATTTTTAAGAAGTAACTAAGAAATTCTGTTACAATTTTCTCTGTCCCTTTTCAGATCCATAGAGAAAGGCCATCTTGGATTAAAAATAAGCAATTTGAGGATTCAGTGTTTGTGACCATCAACAGAAGGATACAAGGGAAAGCTCAAATGAGAGATAGAGATCCTATTCTTGCATACCTTCCCCGTGACAACGAACCATTTGAATGGCTGGTGGGCCTGTTTCACTTCCATGCCCAACTGCCGCATAATAGGGATTTGCTGATGGCACGAGCAAGAAGTGGCGATGGAGTAGGTCTCTCAAAGCTGGCAAATAAACTATTTATCGAGGCAGACTATGTGACATCTGAAGAAGAAAGTGATGAAGAAGCATCAACGCCCTCCATCAAAAGGAAGACGGCGTCTGGTGGTTCATGCTCAAAACGAGAGAAGAGACCACGGCGGGTCAAAGGAAGTCTGAAAGATGATGAGTCTGAGGGAAGTGATGGAAACATCAGCTACTGATCTTTGGCAATATTCATGGCCTTGTATGTACCACCTTAAAAGGATGATGCGTGATTTGGTATGCTTTTGTGGTCTGTGAACTCTTAGGCGTTGCTGGTGTTAGGAGTTTGGAACTCTGTTACTTTGGTTCAGTTGTTAAGTAACAGATATCTGTCTGAAATCTGAATGCATGCAATCAGATTTGGTTATTTCAATCAGATCATTATGGTTTCGTTGGAAATAGAAAAACAAAAAAAAAAAAAAAAAAAAAAAAAAAAAGAGCCGTAGCTTGGTATCAAGTTTAACATCCAGTGAATCTTTGCGTTCCCAGGTATTACTGTGGCGCCCCTAGATGGAAGGGTCCTTCCGGACTCCTTGTTTAACAAAACGATAGTAGCTCTGAAGTTGAAACGTGAGAATTTATTTATTTACATATTACTGTAGCTAAATGATACCACCAGCTTCCAAATTAGAGAAAAGAAGCTTTGAACATGGCTTCCATACAAATTAGGGAAACGGCAATACATTGTTCTTGCAGAATTTAAAGAATTAGAACAATGCAACTGTTTGTTCTCTCTAACTGTTTCTCCTTGCAGAAATTAAAGAAGAACAAAATCCAACTGTGTTTAACTAAACCATCTCAAAACGACAAAAGAGATTGGGCAAAACAGTTAAATCCTTGTAAACCCTGATATCTATAGCACATATATATCTGCTAGAGGGAACTGGGTATAATTAGATTCTTGTCATGTTTGTTGAGCCAAACAGCCATCTCTTTCTTGAACCTGTCCATGGCCGGCCTCGGCAGCAGCAGCGACACCACCGTGGAGTCCTCGCCGTCCTCGTTCTGGCACCTCATGTGATGGCTTCCCAGCTTCGAAGTGAGGTCGCCGGCGAGTGGTATGCCGCCGCCCACGAACTCAGCCCACCCAAGCTGCAGGCCGTTCCCGGCAGCAATCCATCTGGTGTCAGAGACCTCGTACGTCCTGCCCATGGTCAGAGACGGCCACTGACGGATGTACGCGGTCGTATCCACCATCGATGCCAGGCACTCCTTGGTCACGCTGAGCTTGGTCTCGCGCACGAGCGCAACCGTGTCGGCGAGCGGCTGCCGGCAGAGCTCGTCGACGGTCACTTCTACTATAGGAGAAACATGTGCATTGCCATAGTAACCCCATGGTATGATGGTATGGCGATTCCACCTGCCACGGGCATTCATGGTGATCATAAGCCGCACTCGATGGCTAGGTTCATACCCCAAAGCTATGGTGCGGCATCGCCACATGACCGCAGTTAGGAGCTCGAAGGATGTGACTGAATGGGCGAGGTGTCCTGATATGTGGCTTCGTAGAGCGGCCACCTCTCTCTGCCCAAAGACAAAGTATTGCGCTACCATGCGATCTGGTGGAGTTGACAGCATCACATCGTCAGATGTGGAGTGTAAGCTATTTAGCAGTGGCTTGTATGCAGGGTTTGGGTATGGGATGGGACTTGTGTTGTGTGCTGTAGTTAGAAGCTCTCTCTTCCAAACTGGAAGAATGCTCGGGGATGCTTCACCAACCCATAGTTCAGCTACACTCATCATGAACTGAATCATACCGAATCCATCGGCGATGTTATGGCACATGTGGAATCCAACAACAAATCCGCCGCACTTGAGTTCTGTCACCTATATATGAGAAAATTTTAAAAAAAAAAAAAGTCACTATGGTAAGAAAAATGGAACTGTCTCAATCTACTTAAGCATTCAAGAATAGTAACAAGTCGACTACTTGAGTTTGGTATGATAACTAGTAGAATGGAGCTTGTGGACATATTACCTCTGAAGAATGCAATTCTATCTAGAATAGTAACAACAAGTCAACTATTTTGAGTTTTTGACCAATTTATGTAAAAAGTATTAATATTTATGGCGCCAAATAAGTCTTACTGGATTCTTCATGGATCCTAATGGAGCTGGAGAAGGAGAGGAGATTATGTCGTCGGCCATGGGGAAGAAGGGCACCTTGCGCTACCGGCTATGGAGAAGAGAGGAGGTCACCGGTAATAAGAAAGTGGAAGAAGGGGGGCGCCGATCCACCAGCCCACCCGCCCACCTCACGCTTCCCTCACCCGGGTCCTCGCGCCGCCGCTCGCCCTCACACCTCGCAGCGCCACTCGCCCGCTTGGCTAGCGTCGCTGCTCGCCCCCGCCCGCACCTTCGCCCGACCGGGTCACTCGAAGAGATGGGCTCGTCTCCAATTCCGCCCAATACAAAGGGTCACGGCTCAGATTGAGGGCAATGGGACACAAGTGCATCGAATACCCCCTTGGCATGCGGGATGCTTTCCAGTTCCCAAATCTAATGCATCCAAACAGGGGCATTTAGTGCTATCGAATGCCAATGCCAATTCTAGAGCTCCAATGTCTACATCCAAACACAACCTCGTATAACTTGAAATGGAAGCAGTATGACTCATCTTAAGGTGGTATTCATGGGCCTAAAGCTAGCCCAGCCCAGTGAGTACTACCAAAGGCTTCTAAAAAAATTGTAAAGGTACCAAAGAAGACACAAGAGCGTTCTAAGATTTTTCCAGCTTCAGCACTTACTCCTGAATCTTAAATAATCTCAATCGCAAAAAAAAAAAAAAAAAAAAAAAAAAATCTCAAACATAAATTTGTCCAGACGACATAAATATTTTCATTCTCTCTGTATTTTTGGTCAAACTTGATTTTCTTTGACTTCCTAAAAAATTAAAATGGCTTAGAATTTAGAATGAAGCGAATATAATTCTTGTCTTCAATAAGGGGGAAAAGAATTGAAACTGCGTAAATATACACGAAGGTACCTGCATGAAGAGCAGTGGTCTGCCAATGACGGCTTTTATATCACCAGGGTCGCAGAGCAGCTCGTCCAGGCACGGATACGGCGGCAGCAGCGGCTCCCCGAACTCCTGGAGCCGCACGTCGGCGTCGGCGTCCACGAACACCACGCCTTCCCCGGTGCAGTCCACGACGAGCTTCCTCCGGGCTTCCTCCCGGAGGCGGCCGGCGACGGGGTAGTAGTACACCAGCGCCTCCGCGAGCGCCGCCTTGAGGGTCGCCTTGAGGTTGGCCGGCCTGTCGTCGGTGCGTCCGGGGCAGGTGCGGAAGAAGCCGACGACCGTCTCGTAGTAGCGGAGCAGGTGCTGGTCGTCGATGTCGGAGAGCGGCTTGGTCTCGCGTGGCGTCGGCCGCGCCGGCGACACCAGCTGTGGCTCGCTCCGGCGTGCCTTGAAGGACACCATTTTTGTTGTCGATCTGAGCTTTTGGTTTGGATTTTGGACTGCAGGTGGCCGGCGATTCAGGGGCTTTAGTGCCTACGCCTAGTATTGGAGTGTACTGTATATATGTACTCCTAAATCATATCACCTGGCTTGAGGATATATCGGCCTTACTCCTTAATGATGTGAGATATATATGTGTATATATAATATGATGTAGCTAGAGAAAAACGTTGCTAATGAATAAGGCACGCTAGCTGGATGGACTCGGCCAGCCTTGCTGATATATATAATTTATTTTTATAGATATATTAGGGAGCAGTCCATAATTGCTGTTGCATTGCCAGCTCAATTGCTATCTTGTTGACTACTAGTATGGATGCCTTGCCTGGGTACCATATAAACAGCTGCTGGATTGCACAAGGAGGCAGGATATGCTGCATGCAGAGACAATAATCAATTAGTACTAATGTTCCATATAGTAGTAGTATAACCAGACTAGCTAGTAATCAGGCGGCAATTAGTGTGTGTTGTTGTCCCGGCCTAGCTATATGCATGAGGGCCGGGTGATCAGGGCCAAAATAAACCCAGCTAGCCAGTTCCAAGAGGTTTGACGTAATCGTTGGCAAAGATGACAGTTGGCCTTTCGTCAAGTCGTTTGTAGGCGCATAGCAGAGGCGGTTTCTTCTATGCAAAACTATACACCCACCTGCAGGACTGTCCTAGCAAACAATGAAGGTTTGATATTACATAAAGGACTACGACCAAGGAACGGTGCTACAACCTATAAAGTGGCGTTCCTCTGCTTCTCATTGTGCGAGCCCACCTCGACGTGAGCTCTCGACTAGACAAGCACTTGGTCGCCAGGAACGCGTCCACAACTTCAATCTGGCTGGACATCAGCTCCCAATGATGATAGTGTCACGTGCCTCCTTTGAGTTTGGAGATACTTGTGCCGCCGGCGGTGTGATGCCCATCGTCATGTTGAGTAATACCTCACCTCGCCTGGAGGTCGGAATGTGCGACGTCGGCTGGGAGGTAATCTGAGTACTCCATTTCGACAGAGGATGCCAGCTGGTCGGGCACCGGCTGCTTTGGGGGATCGGCGATCAAAAGCTGGCGCCGCTTGACACACACCTCCTCGGTAAAACCCAGCGAGACGACAAGCAGCTTCACGTGGCAATGGCGTCACGTTATCGGCGATAGGTGGCACCGACAGCTCCTCCCACACTGACGATAACAGAGGCGAGCTCCTGTGTCGGCGGTTGAGGTGAGGTGACCCGAGCGTGCCCTGCGATGCCCGGCTGTAACACCCATGTTTTTTTTCATCATTTTAAAAATCACTAAAAATTTAAACTTTTTATAATTACCAACTAAAACCTGACTTTTATCTTTCCGCACCATATAGATTTGTTAGGTTGAATGCTTGTTTGATTGTTTGCTGGTATGTTTGTTGAGCTAGAATTTATCTTGGCATCAAATAATAATTCCTTGTTTCCTCCCCACCAAATATTCCCGTTGACCCTCTCCTTGATTTTACCGATCACCACATCGCCAACAATTCATATAAAACCCCCAAATCCCAATCCTCGCCTTTGTCCTTAGTTTATTTATTATTCTGGAAAATAAAGAAGCCATCTCTTATGTTCATATATACAAATCATATATGGATAGATACAATATAAATACCTATAAATGTGTGTGTATCCTAATATATGAAATAAGAGCGTGGCCACATATATATGCACACATAAATAATTATACAAGTATACGGGTGTATATATATACATATTTTACAAATGGAAAAATGAGAAAAAGAAATAAAAATGGACATCATTTTCGTTGTCGATCTGAACTTTGTTTGGATTTTAGACGAGTGCGTATGTGTGAAAGAATTAATTTGCAGGTGGCCTGTGATTCAGGGCTTTAGTGCCTAATGCCTAGTAATGTATACATACTCCTAAACCACAGCACCTGTTTTGATGATGTATATATCGTTCTTAATGATGTGATACTATAAATAATATAATATAAATAATATAATGTAGCTAGAGAAATGGGGGCAACATGAATTACTAAAAATCTGCATGCAAGCGAGATAAAAGAAGTTGCTAATAAATAAGGCAAGTTACCTGGATGGAGTAGTCCATAATTACTGTTGCATTGCCAGCTCGATCATTTGTTATCTTGTTGAGTAGAATTGTTACCTCCGCTGGGTACCATAATTATACATATACAGCTGTTGCATGCACTGCACCAGCAGGCAGCAGATGCCGCATGCAGAGACAATAATCAATTTGTACTAATGTTCCATATAGTAGTATATAACTTGGAGACTAGTAATCAGGTAGCAATTAGAGCAGGTATAATAATTGACTTATAGCCACGCAAGTGATGACATAGAGGAAGAAGGGAGGAGAGAGACGAAAGCTTGACTCTCAGAGTATATACAATAAGCCAACTCACCTTTGCTTATAGCCAAGAAACATCAGTACTTGGCAAGTACGTACTTGGCAGTGAGAGAAAAGAGGAAAGAGAAAACGTCGCCGAGCGCAATACACCATCCAAGAAGCTGCCAGTTCCACTGGCACTTTCTCGCTCTTCGATGGACACAAGAGCAGCAGTGAGAGAAAAGAGGAAAGAGAAAAAACGCCAAGCGCAACGCACCATCCAAGAAGCTGCTAGTCCCACGCATACTTTTCTCTCGATGGACACAAGAGCAGTAGACTGGCAGCAATGAGAGAAAAGGGGAAAGAAAAAACGTCACCGAGCGCAACGCACCATCCAAAAAGCTGTCAGTCGCACTAACACTTTCTCTCTCTGATGGATACAAGAGCAGTAGACTGACGATGAAGATAAGGTGGGCCCTATGTAAATTAAAAAAAGATTTGTACAACATGAGGAGAGACTAGCATTGTATACTTTGTCTATGAGATCTCATTGTTGCTTACGTGGCTTGGCTTAAAGCCAAGCTTATTGGTCTTCCTCTCATGCAAGTAACAAGCTAGGCACGGAAGCATAGGTAGTAGTGCGTTCATCATCAAGAGAATGTGAGTGTGATTAGGAAAGAGAAGGTGGGATATGGGTAGTAGAAGTAATATTTAACAAGTTTGTTATAGCCAAATAAAAGGCCATTAATGTATATAGCTTGGCTATTAACCAAGAACTTGGTTCTATTATTAGCCTTGCTCTTAGTGTATTGTGGTCCTGGCCTAGCTATATGCACGAGGGCCGCGTGATCAGGGCCAAAATAAACCCAGCTAGCCCGTTCCAAACCCAGCTAGCCCCTTCCAATAAGTTTGACGTAGTCATTGCAAAGATCACAGTTGACGTAGCATTTCAATTTGTCAAGGCGTTCGTAGGCGCAGCTAGCAGAGACGATTTCTTCTGTTTGCAAAACTATCGCCCTGTTCTGTTGATGGTCGGCTGATAATAAGCCAGCTCATGAATAAGAGAAGGCACCATTAACGACTTATGCAGTTTAACCGGTGTTTGATAAAGTTGGCTATGCCATCACTTTCTCAATTGAAGGGGTTGCATTCACCCACCCCCCCCCCCCCCCCCCCCCAAGTACAGCATTCTTCTATGGATATGGGAATGATGATGGCATGGGCAATGAGGTTGCAGCGAAATATGGAGAATCGGTGAATGCTTCCAAGAAAGAATGATTCCAACAGTCACATTAGAGCTAGAAGCTATCTTTTTTAATGAGTCAATGCCTGTTTGATTCTAAGTGACTTATAAGTCAGGGAAAAAAAAGAGAAAATGAGTGACTTGTAAGTTATACCCATCTTAAAACTTATAAGTCACATGACTTAATAAGTCCCTACCGTTTAGCAAGTTTTTGACTTAATAAGTCCCATGACTTATTGAAACCAAACAACCTCTAACTTTCCCACACATATGAGTGGTGTTGACACCCAAAAATGGCTTGGTCTAAGACATAGTAAAATCCTAGACTTAGCCAAATTTTCGAGGGACATCAAAAAGTGTTTTTTGGAAAGTGACCGAACGCATGCGACCGGACCGTCCGGTCGTTCTTCGCGTGTCCGGTCGAGGATCCGTCCGAAAGTCCCGCCGGCCAAAAGTAGAGGCTCGATTTCAGGGCTTACTGGAAGTCGACCGGACGCTAGCGCCGGTGCGTCCGGTCAGACTCGTGCGTCCGGTCGTGAGTCCGGTCACAGAGTCCGGTCGGCCAGGCGTTCTTCGGCGCGTTTCGGAGCTCTCTAGAAACCGCCCGGTCAGGCCGATCGGAAGTCCGGTCGCCCGGACGCGCCCGTGTCCGTACGAGATCCGAACCGATTTGTTTCCAATCGTGTTTAGGTCGGTTTTTGAGGCTTGGAAACGCCCAAGGACGGTTTCATAAAAGGATAAGACCACCCTCCTCTATATAATAAAGAGGTTCATGGCCGATTTGATCGCATCTACATCCAATCGACAACCAATCTATCTCATGTCCCGTTTGTAGGTCATTTTCTTCCTTCAACCCCTCTATTCTGCTGTTCGGGCGGCGAACTCCGCGTTCTTCGCCGACGTTCTAGGCGGCCACGCTGGTCCTAGAGCACCCTCTCGCGTCGTCCTCCCGGCGGGTCTTCCCGAGGTGCGTTCGAGGTTCTTCCAGCCGTCACCGAGCTCTACGTCACCCCTACCGATCCCTAGATCGGTTAGGGCGGCCATGCTGCGTGCCCGCTGCTCCAAGGTCGATCGCGGCCTTCGTGGGCGTCCAAAGCCCTCCCGTGTGTCGGTGCGAAAGCCCTATTTTTCGCGTCAACAAGTGGTGATCTTGTTTATGAATTGATAGCCACCAAAATATATAGGTCTTTTTTTTGGTTGTGTTTTTGTTTAGGTAGAGTTCGGAAGTGTTTTTCAAGATTTTATATCATCTCGAGGTAAAATGCTTGAAATTTAATAAAAACATCCTTTATTAAAAAATAAAAAGAATTAAAATCCAACAATTTATGAATTGGGGAATTACAAGAATTAAAACATCCAATTGTTTCGGCCTTGCAAAATTAAAATTGAGAGAAAAAAAAACTTGCAACTGTTTCAGTACACCACACATGCATCCTTCTTAGAATGACACACAACCAATATGCCTACATAGACCTTGCTTGCCGCTAGAGGGAACTCTGTATAATTAAACTCTTGTCTTCATGTTTGTTGAGCCACACAGCCATCTCCTTCTTGAACCTCTCCATGGCAGACCTTGGCAATAGCAGTGACACCACCGTTGAGTCCTCCCCGTCTTGGTTCTTGCACCTCATATGATCGCTTCCTATCTTGGAAGTAATGTCGCCAGCCACCGGTATGCCACCACCCACAAACTCAGCCCACCCAAGCTGCAAACCATTCCCTGCTGCAATCCATTTTGTGTCGGAGACCTCGTATGTTCTTGGTGGATCTTCACAAAGCCTGTTGCGCGTGGACGCCATTGTCTCCAACATGGATTCCATGTATTCCTTTGCTGTCAAACCGTGCTTGGTTCGGCGCACGAGCTCAAGCGTGTCGATGAGCGGCTGCCTGCAGAGCTCACCGACGGATACTTGTGCTGTGGGAGAGAAATGTGCATTGCCGTAATAACCCCATGGGATGGGGGTATGGTGGTTCCACCTCCCGCGGGCATTCATGGTGATCATAAGGTGCACTGGCTGGTTCGACTTGTATCCCAGAGCTATTGTGCGACATCGCCACATCACAGCAGTTATCAGTTCAAAGGATGTTGCTGAATATCCCCTTATGTGGCTTTCTAGAGCTCTCATCTCCCTTGGCCCAAAGATGAAATAGTCGACTACCATTTCACTGAGTGGAGTTGACAGCATCACATCGTCCTCGGATGCAAAGTCCAAGCTGTTTAATTGTGATGAAGGGTTGGGGTATAGGATGGGGGTTGGGCCATGTGTTGTACTACTAAGAAGCTCTCTTTTCCATACGGGAAGAATGCTTGGGGCTGCTGCACCACATGCCAATTCAGCTACAGTCATCATGAGTTGAATCATACCGAAACCATCAGCCATGTTGTGACACATGTGGAATCCACCCACAAATCCGCCACATTTCAGTCGGGTCAACTGTAAAAAAAAAAAAAAAAAACAGAATTACAACATGTGTTAGCATTCACATATGGAACATATCATTGCAAACCACATCTTTGTCAAGTCAAGTCAAACCATGTCAAAAAAGTTGAATAAATTCACAAAAAAATCAAGCATGTAGATGGTATAATAAAAATTGGTAAAATATTTGTCCAAACCCCCTTTTTTTATAAAAATTTCCCATGTACAATTTCCGTTGAAATTTGAAATATCTCACAAACGAAGTCGAGAGTTTTTACATCCGTTGTCATCAAGTACAAACACAAAAGTTAACACAACAGTCTTATAGATTTTTTCAAGTCAGATAATGGAAACAAAAACGTCAATTACATCAGGCAGTGTCGACCATTCATAAAGAAATTGTATGATTGCAAATTTTTGACTAAGATGACCGACTGATTCTTAAAGACTGTTTTTTACTTTTATTTTGGTTCACCAACATGAAAAAGGACATCAAAAAGTCGAAGGATATTTTTCATCGTTTTTTGTTGGGATATAAGTCTCAAAACAACTTTTAAGACGTCCATCCAAAAATTTGATCATGGCCTTGTCATGAACCAAAATAAAATTAAAAAAGCAAGCCTTTTGTGAAGTTTTGTGTTTGTAGTCGGATGTGAAACCATCTTAAAAAAGAGAGTTGCTATATCTCTTTCACAAGAAAAATAACCAACATTTCTTACAACGTGGTAGACCCTTGGATCATTATTCAAGGGTGAGATCTGTCATCAACACTATACGCATACAAAGTGTTAGCTAGTGAGACGAGTTGAACAAATTTACCACAAATGCAGAACAAGAGTCAATTAATAATTTTTTCTATAGAAAAACAAGGATAAAAGAGGGTGGTGTTCTAGCACAAAAGAACGAGATAAAGATTTACATAATTTTACCACAACAAACAAGAGACAATAAACTATTTTTTTTTCTATTGAAAAACAAAGACAAAAGAGGGTGGTGTTCTAGCACAAAGCACAAGATACATATTTGAATAATTTTACCACAACCGACACACACATCTTGACACACATCGGACAGAGCAAACATCACAAGATGGAGTTGATAAATTTCTTTCAACGGAAAACATAGGAAAGGTGTAATTATAAACTGTTAAGTCATCAAATCAAATCTGCTGAAGTGTATGTACAATATTAAATACAAATGAAACTCCGATAAAAACCCCACTAAAAATGCATGGATCGATATCCATGGCACTCGTCCTGAAATAAATGGAATATTTTCTCCCTCTTGCATGGAGCATTTTTCAAAGAAAACAAGAACGAAGAAAGAGGAGCCAGAGAGAAAGATACCTGCATGAAGAGCAATGGTCTGCCAATGACCGCCCTCGTGTCACCAGCATCACACAGCAGCTCCTCCACGCACGGGTACGGTGGCTGCAGCGGCTCTCCGAGGTCCTCCAGCCGCACGTCGGCGTCGGCCTCGACGAACACCACCCCTTCCGCCGTGCAGTCCACCTCGAGCCTCCCGCCGGCGTCCTCCCTCAGTCGCCCGGCGACGGGGTAGTAGTACACCAGCGCCTGCGCGAGGGCTGCCCGGGCAGCCTCCGCCGGGTCATCCGGTCCGTCGCAATGGCCGGGGCAGCGCCGGAAGAAACCGATCACCGTTTCGTAGTAGCGCAGAGCATGCTGGTCGTCGACGTCCGAGAGCGCCTTCGTCTCCCGCGGCGTCGCCCGTGCCGGCGTCACGAGCTCCGGCACACCACGTCGCGCCTTGAAGGACACCATTTTTTTCTTTGGTAGCTTGTAGCTAGTGTCGTCGTCGAGATCGCGTACGACGCGCGTGGTATATGTGGCTTTAGATCGACGTTGGGAACTTGTGAGCTTTGACCACACCCAGCGTCGTTCAAGCTGGTGATCAGATCGATGCTATTATATTGTATATATAGGAAATGAAATGGATCGGAGAACCTCGCTCACATAGCCGTGGCCCAGATAATGCCGCATAGTCACAGGCTGGTAGCCATTCAGGAAATATTCCTATCTATACTTAAATTTTGATCTTATCGAGCTCATGCAATTTTCAATGTAGTAATAAGTTGAAATATATTGCGGAATTGTACTATTTTCATGCAAAATTACATAGGCGCGCATGCATCACCTCGCAACTTCAACAATTAATTCCAAGAACACCATTAGCCTCATTCAAGGCCTTCAGAAATTGGGGAGACAAAGGCACTTCTACGTCACCCTGGGCACATTACCTGTTATCCAAACCCAAAATACTCGGATCTAGACCCGAAATACCTGAAACCGCAGTACCCGATATTTAGTTCGGATAGTGATTCCTACTACCTAATTTAATTTGGGTAATTCGGGTATCTACACTCGATACAAGAACTACCTGCAATAGGAGTACGTCACCTCGCGCTAACTCTCCGTGTAGTCAGGTGTCGAGACCAACATGCCAACTACCCAAGCCCAACAACATTACCTCATTACCTCACCTCCTCACTCCCTGTATCGTAGAAAACCTAGCCGCCACCTTAAAACTCACAGTTCACGGTACGGATACCAAGGAGTAGCGATGGCGATGGGGCATGGGTGTGGCCACGTCTGGCGACGCCCGACAACCAATGGCGCAATGCCACCCTTTACTCCCTCGGCCCTCACCCACCTCTGCGACTCTATGCCGCCCCTCTCACACCCCCCGCTCCCTACTTCTAACTCTCGAGCTCGACGACGCTGCCCCTCAGGCCACCAGCCGCCGCCCGCGCGTCACATCATTGGAGAGGGGACACCTGTGCCCCGGCAACAAGATTGAAGGACGGATGCCACACCGGTGCGGGTAGTGTGTTTTCAGGGCTATAATCGGGCAACATTTTTTTTTACCTGAATTTCTCAAAACGCGAACTACTTGACCTAAATTAATCGGGTAACTCGAACGCCTAGGGTGACTTTGACAAATAGTTCTATACTTAAGCAAAACGTTGTCTCCTATCAGAGCAAACTAACCTAAGGATCATATGACATTTCAACCATGGCATATAGTTATTGAGAACTGAAAGGCGTCAACGGATTTTTAGCACGTCGCCAGATCAGAACAGGTTGTTGATGGCGTGGACGGAGTCAGCTGTAAGACCCTGGAGTTGCCACCTTCCAAGGCATAACGCTGCTCTTGCAAGCAGCTGTTGGATATATATATATAATCTCGTTCTTCCAGGTTCCATCCGGCACATGTGTGGAATGAATATTCAGGACTGTTCGCTTCCAGTTGACCTAAAAACCTCACAGCGGAGTCTTCTTGTACTTCCTCCCCTCCAAATTATAAGTGACTTTGATTTTTGTTCATCTATTTTTTGTTATTTATCTAGACATATTATTGTATCTACTACATGCGTGGCAAAATGGATATAGCAAAAAAGTCGAGGTATTTTATAATTTAGAATGGTGGGATGTGAGATAATTGAAAGAATCCCACATCGCACAAATTGCAGCCTAAATGTAGCCTTGTTGACCATCGATGCGTGTATACAAAGCTAGTCAGCGAGTCACGACGCCAAATAGGTTTTGGCTATATACAGCTGCACTAGGTAGCACCATCCCAGGTTAGGCAGCAATCTTTACACCATTCAACTAGGCATTAATATCTGCCACTTGATGATCCATTGATCTCGAGTCTTGCGTTGCTTAAAGCTAGCTTAGTACATACATCTTGACTAAGGTTGTTGATTGAAAGAAAAAAATTAAGGGGACAATTCACAATTGAGTGTCAACCGTGTACCAAGCATACCTCTTTATTGTTCCGTTCGACAAGACTACTTGTTGGTTGTCATTGTTGGTTGTCATGCATGCATTTTATTCTCTGCCATCCTGGCTCGTGGAAAAGTATTGCCGCGTCCATGAGCCAGAAGTGAGATCATGAGATATGTTTGACCTAGCTATGCATATTGCTAATAAGGGGGTGTTTAGGCCTGCTCCATAAACTCTACTTCACAAACTCCACCGTGTAGCAGGTACATAAAAACCTAAAGTTTGTGCAGTATGTCTTTTTCTCAAATAGAGTGTGTGTGGAGTTGAAATAGTTTCATAGATCGATTGCCAAGTCAATCCTTGTACTCCCTCGGGATGGTATTAGAAGTCGTTTTGGACAAGGTTTGGGTCAAACATCGAATATAAATCATCAATAACTTTTTAAGTTGTTGAGTTTGTAAATGTAAAAATTATATGAGTAGATTTGTCTTAAAAAAATACTTTGATAAAAGTATACATATATCACATCTCCATAAATATTTTACAATAACAAGATGTCAAAGTTGTGTTTTGGAGACCGTGTCACTATCCTAAACGACTTCTAATACCATCCCTGAGGGAGTATATACCTAGAGGCTGTCATGTATATTTTTGAGATGAAGGATATTTTCAATCTGGCCTCTACATCCAAAAGTGGATATATATGGCCAAAACCATACATGAGTTCGAGACTCTAAATCCTCGACAAGAGATTACACAAAACATAAAAAAGCTAAAACAAACAAAGTAAAAAACACTAGAAGACTAAGCTTCAATCTTCTTGTTTGCTCCCACCCGCTCCAAACTTATAGCAACTACACGCAAAACACAAATCCATCACATCGCTCGCCTACTAACAAACTTGATGTTCGAATCAACGGTTGCATATCAACTCTCTTCATCCCCACACTCAAGATTTTCATGCCGTAACTTGTAGGCACCGGATCCAACCGCTAGGGACAAGATCTAGCCACCCTAGACCCGGATGAGCTCATGTCGTCCCCCACTTTCACATTAAAGAAGAAGGGGCAGCGGGGAAGGAGAAGCAACGTGTGGGAGGGGTACAACTCTCTTCATCCCAAACTAAAAATTTTCATCCAAGAACCTGTAGACGCCGGATCCGACCACTAGGGCCTAGATCCAGCCGCTCAGGCCCGGATCAGCCCATGCCGTCCCCACCTGTGACACCTTGCGGAGAGAGAGAGAGCGATAGGGAGGAGATGTGGAACGGGGCGCCGTGGGTCACCAACTTGTGACGAGGACATGTCGGCCACCACAACAAGCGGGGGCCCATCAGCGCCGAATCTAACCCATTAGAGGTAGAATCCGGCGGGTGTGCCCGGGTTGCCTCCCACCACCTGACGAGTGTAAGACCCAAGCCTGGAGGTCCCGAAACCGTCCCACCGACAGCGAATAAGGGGCTGCCGGCTTGTCCACCACCGGCAAGACCGCAAGGACTGCGACAACTACTAGATCCGGCCATGGAGAGGACCTCAACGAGCCAAGAGGGCCCATATTGGATTTGGGGCCGGAAGAGGAAGGAGCAAATGAGAGGGGGAAAATGATAAGGAGGGTAGCCTTTTTTAGCCTTCCCCTGGTCGCCGCCACCATTGACGAGGAGGCGAGGTGCTGCGGCAGCGACGGCGGCCAAGCTGGCTAGAGGAGTCTACCCTAGGCAGCGGTGGGCGACGGTTTAGTATATATCGGCCCCGTGGCAGCTCTCGAGTCGTTTTTCGCTCTAGCAACCAAATCTGCGACGAACATATCCTCTTCACCATCCAAGTAGTGGAAAACACACTGAAAGGAGATGAGAGAGAGTGGGAGCTGCAAAGGGTAGCTTCGCCCACCCGCCCTCGGATATGTGGGTCCGGGCAGATTTGCTTCGCTGCATGCGAACAAGACGAGCACAGAGGAGGACGACCGCTGAGGTAGGCACGACCGTCACACCCCGCATGAGTCGTCAAGAAGAGGAGATGTCGCCCGTGAAGCGGCGTAATTTGAAAGTTTCTCAGTAAACACATATGTATGACAGGTGGACCCATCGCGGGGAGTGGCCGATGACCCTTTTATTCAACAACTATTGCTTGTTGTGAACTATCGACATTTTCATTATGAAATACAGTAAGCGCCAGAGGGTGTCCTGTGCTTTGGCTGAAACCGCCGATTCCATCTGGATGCTCACATTGCTCTGTTACAATGGTATCAAAGGCGGTGTTTCCTCGGCTACCCACCCTACTCTACCATGTCCTCGTTTCTTGTTGCGGTGTTTCGGAAGCTACAGCGACAACGCACGACGACGGCATGACAGGCGGGGCCACATCAGTCTCCTCTCCGGCCACGGCGACATCATCTTCGACTAGTAGGTGACTACAATGACAACTAGGGTTCGACGGCGGGAACCATTGTGAGCTGATCTCTCGATTGCTCCATCCTTCTCTTAGCATGCTCCAAATTAGGAAAAGGGTTAAAGAAACGGTTGTCTATATGCGTAAAATTCTGGAGTTCTATTTTTTGGTGACAGTGCGGTGGTGAATAGGCGACTGCCGTGCACTGCTCCCCATGTGCCCTACCTGGCAGTTGAGAGGGTCGTCGGAGAGGTGGTTGGTCAACTCGCCGGCGACAAGGCAAACAACGGCGGGCGGTGACGGCATGGGCAAGCAGGTGGTAGCGGAGGCCGTGGTTTTGAGTTGATGGAGAAAAAAAAGGTGGTCATGCCAAGTCTAAATCAGCCTGTCACGCCCGGAGTTGATGGTGCGACAAGGTAAGCCCCCGCCACGCGCTATGCCAACTCTTGCAAGCAGTCTATGGCGTCACGGAGCAACTGTATTGCGTTACCAAAGAAGTGACATTTTGCTTATTATTTGTGGGTTATTGTTAAAATATTGATTAAAAAGATTAAAAAAATATTCTCTCTAATTCCAACCATGAGTAAAAATATAGAGTGATAGCGATGACCCTCCCAGTTAATGCCTGCCTTGTTAGGTGACCGAGGATATAAATGGCAGGCATTAATTAAATGGGCCCCTTACCTATATGATGAGGAGTGGATATGCAAAGAAATTTCTGATTTGTGCTGCTAGAAATGCTTACAAGAGTTGGCATGAGTAAATCAATCACCGGCATCGCAGTTTCCGTCGTCGAAATTAAAGCTTGTGTCTGCAGCAAACTTGGAAGAGAGTGCTAGCCAATGACATCGAGTCCAAGCAGCAGCAGCAGGCCCCCCACATCCACATGGGCTTGTGAGGCGGAGCTGGGAGGAGTCGAGGCTGCTATGGCGCCTCGCCTTCCCGGCGCTCCTGACGGAGGTGTTCCAGTTCTCCATCGGATTCGTCACCACGGCCTTCGTCGGCCACCTCGGAGAGGTGGAGCTCGCCGCCGTCAGCGTCGTCGAGAACATCTTGGATTCCTCCGCCTACGGAGTCCTGGTGCGTCATGATTTGTCTTCCTAGCGCGATGCGATGCAATGCAACGGGGTTGCTTGTGATTGATTTCCGCCCGTCCTCATCTTGCTCCGGCCATCCATCCAATCCACGGTGCAGTTCGGCATGGGCAGCGCACTGGACACGCTGAGCGGGCAAGCCGTGGGCGCCGGTCAGCTCGACAGGCTGGGCGTGTACACGCAGCAGTCGTGGATCATCTGCTCCGCCACCGCGGTGGCACTATCCCCCGCGTACGTCTTCGCCGCGCCGCTCCTGCACCGTCTCCTCCACCAACCCCACGCCGTGTCCCGCGCCGCGGCGCCGTACGCGCGGTGGGCGATCCCGCGGCTGCTGGCGCACGCCGCCAACATCCCGCTGCTCATGTTCTTCCAGGCGCAGAGCAGGATCTGGGCCGTCGCCGCCATCTCCGGCTCGGTCCTCGCCGTGCACGCGGCGCTCACCTACGTCGCCGTCACCAGGCTCGGATACGGCCTCCCCGGAGCCGCCGTCGCCGGGGACGTCTCGCACTGGCTCGTCGTCGCCGCGCAGTTCGCCTACATGACGCGCGGCGGACGCTTCGCCGACGCGTGGAAGGGGTTCACCGTAAGCGCGTTCAGCAACCTCGGCGCGTTCGTCAAGCTGTCGCTCGGCTCCGCTGTCATGATCTGGTTTGTTACTAGTACTTTCCGTCCTTTCCTACATTCATTACCGGCCGACTTATTAGCTTCATTTCCAGAATTTATTCTACTTTTATTTATGTACTGTACTATGTACTACTCCCTCCGTCAAGTTAAGTAATGCTTTAGAATTTTTATTAGTTCATCAACGGAAATTACGCTCATACAGTACTATATAGTGAAAATGATAAGAATTTTTTTTTTATTATTAATGGAATGCATTGAGACATGTGAACCGATATGGGACCAAACCGAATAGCGTCGGTGCATGATAGGAACCTTCTCTTAGATCCGCCAATCATCATCCGACGCGTGGACGATGATGAGCTGGCATGATCCAACTTCATGCTTTGGACAGACATAACACGGGGTACTCAGGTACGCGGGTGGGCAAGCACCACGTGATGTGTCTATATCTCGGTAAAAGGTGTCACATTCTCAAGACTCTTTGTGAAATTGTGGAAAGAGGATCCGACGTCAACCTCCGCTCTCGGATTGCGCCAACCATCAAGAAAATTTGGGTGATTAGTTCGCGCTTTAGTAAATTTGTTGCGGCGTTTACAAACCGTTCTTGTAATCAAGTGGCCCATACTTTAGCTAAACAAATCTTGATTGATCGATGAATGACTTGCATACATTACATGGTGTCAATGAGTTAGTTTCGTCTAAATTAGGTAATGGCCTCCTTTCTAACTTATGTGTGTATGTGAAAAACATATATATGAATGAAAAGAAAATTCCTGTGTGTTTTGTTTTTCAGGCGTAGCAGTAGGAGCTGGGTGGCAAGTGCCTGTGGCATTCATAAACGTCGGTTGCTACTGCCTAGTGGGTATTCCAATGGGTATCCTAAGGTTTGGCTTCAAGCTAAAAACATGGCACAATGGTAAACTAAAATCCAGTTAAAAATCACTGTCTATTTTACTCATCGGTAGTATTGACCATAAAATGCTAGCTGTTTGATCTGCTGAAACAATGTCTGTATTCATTTATCTGTGGGAAATTCGAATTTGCAGGGCATATGGATGGGCATGTTGACAGGCACGTTTCTCCAAATGTCTAGGTACTTCTTGCCATTATCTTCTGCCAACAAAAGTGGGATGTTCAGGTACCTCACATCTAATTTACTCCCTGTTAAAAATTAATTTTTAGGAAACCTTGCTCAAAAAGATTCATAGCTGTGGGTGAATAAGTTCTCGACTATATGAAACTGGGTGATTATTGCAGGCGGTGCAGGCAGAAGTGAGAATGGCGGGAGTGGGGAGGAAGAACGAGAACTTACCACTGATGGAGACAACACATGATATGGTTCCTGCACAAGATAAAATGTTGGCGCATGACAGCAAGAAGAATGTAGAATTAGTGCGCACGGATTGAGCATTGAATATATTGATTTTGGTTCTAGAATATTTCATTTATTTATTTACTAGGATGATACCATAAATCTAATTTTTAGTAATATATGTCTGAATACTCCCTCAAGTACGTCTAAAAACACCCTATAAACTAACATTTGGTTGATTTTTTCTAGTATTATTTTCAGCTGGTCCTTACCTCTCAATAAGATTTGGGTTTCTTCTTTTCTCCATGTATGTTGAGTTTTAATAAGATTTATGCTTTGTACTCCATGTACGTATCATAACTATCAGTTCACTTAACCCCACTTTAATTTAGTTGATATATTAATTAGTAGATATATCCTTGTTAGTTATTGATATTGATTATGCATTGCTTTCCCAGGGATTAATACAATACTATGCAATAATCGTTGGTTGTTTTACTCATGCTAATAAACCAACCGACGCTGATATGTTTGTGAGAGAAAATATTGTACCATAGTTGGTAAAGTTGTCTCCTAAATTCAAGAGAACAATACAACTATGATTGTGTTTGTTTAATTAGGCATAACTGTTTACATCTTTCCATAAGTCTAGAACAAATACCTGTATGAAAAATTATCTTATGCTGTATGGATGAAGGAGAGCTAAAGCAGGCCGGTTAATTCCACGGCCCAATTATCTTTTCTACTGAACTAAAAGGCTCCTGTCCCTTTGCCCGGATAGAAATTTCTGACGGCCCAATTATTACCCGAGGGCCTCAAGTTCAGTAGAACTAGAAAACAGGCCAAGAAGCCACCTAGCAAATCAATAGCCCACTCAACGCATGCCAAGGCTCAGAGGACAGCGAGGCAGGTGACTGTCTCAGCTTGTGCAACATCGACCGGTTACCGATTTTTTTTTTTTTTTGAAGGAAAACAAGTTTCCATTGATTAGACAGCTCCTGGCAACTCGCCAGAAACCATTGATAATACAAAGTTCGGTGCTTGGTGTAGCCAGACACCCATAGAAGTTAATATATCAGCGATTGAATTACAATCCCTGGAGCATTTAGATATTTTACAACAAAAAGAAATCAAATTTCATTCTAGTCTTTATCTCCCTGAAAATCATCCCCAATTCAGAACGATCATAGCTAGTAGACGCGAAAGCTGAAGCCAAAATTTGAGCATCAGTTTTCCAGAATCACACTCTGCATGCCAACAGAGGAAGCGAGTTGGTAGCCCATTTAAACAAGCTAAACTTTCAGTGTGAAGTGCATTTTGAAACTTGTGCAAAGATCCAGCCTTGGCAGCCATAAATTCACCTTTATGGTCTCGGATGATACATCCCTGAGCCTCCTTTAGTGGTATCCTGCATGAATGTGCCATCACAGTTTATCTTGTACATGTTTTCTGGTGGTGGCTGCCATTTTTGTTTTTGGGGCAAGGCCTGGGAGGTGGAGGAGGCGAGGATAGCTTCAGCTTCTCCATATTGACACAATGATATATAATAGAGCTGCAAATTTCTTCAGCCCGGATCTTCGACTGCCCTTTGATCTGGATTTATTACGAGGCATCCCACCAGCACCATAGCAGTAAATGACAACTTTCAACTTCAGTTCTTCTTTTTGAGAGCTGGATGGCATCCATTACTTCTATAGCCGACCAATACCTGCCAAAGTTAATCTCACATCTTCTAGATTCATACTTTCCAGACCTGTTTTGCACTTTTTGCATTTGAAAAAGATGCCTTACAAGTCTTTCATATCAAGACGCCAACACATTGGACAAATAGTATCCCACTTTTATCCCTAGTCTAGCTAAGCTCATTTTGACGTAGGAGACTATTCAGGGCTAATCTCCATAAGAACATTTTAATTTTATTTGTTACTCTTCACAACTTCCATATTCTTCCACATATTATTGCCTTGCTCGGAAGACGAGGATGAAGTATATACGGGTTTTCTTAAATGATCCCGCCCTCTTGATTTCTAGCATATATGATGATTTTACAGAGAAACATCCTTTCTCGCTGATCAGCATGCGCAAAACCATATCTTCCATATCATCAACAATAGGAATTGACAAAATAATTTATGCATCCTCTTTCACAAAATGTCCCTAATCAATCAGAATCCCAATCGTCGCGGTACGGATCGAAAGTAGATCAGCAACTTTGGTGAGAATCGTTTCAATTCTTTTGTGTGATCACTCTTCCGTTTTCCTCTTTGGAATCCATGGGTTTTCCCGGATATCAACCAATTCCCATCTCCGATTCTCCAGATTAGTCCTTCTTTTCAAGAGCTCCACTCATTTAATATGCTAATGCCAAGTATATGAAATGCCATTTTTGGCTTTCGAAGGTGAGAAGTCTACCATCGTGGTAGTACTTGGCCTCACGCATAGCACGCACACAAATGTATCGGGTTGGGTGAGAAGGCGCCATCCTGCCTTGCTAACATAGCTAAGTTAAAAGTATGTAGATCCCTAAACCCTTAATCCACCCATTGCCTTTTGATCTCGTCATTCTTTTGCCATCCAACCCAATGTATTTTGTTCTCTTTTATCCTCATTGGCTCCACCAAGAGGGCAATTATTGAACTGGTTCATCACACACACCAGGCCCTTGTCGATCAAAGTATGACATGGTATAAGTTGGTATTGCTTGAGCAACCGCTTTAATGAGGATTTCTTTCCCTCGCCTTTGATAATAATTTTTCTGCCATCCTTAATTCGAGCCCAAATCCTTTGTTTGATATATCTAAAGTGCTGATTTCCTTTGATTGTCCAATATGAAATGTGCAAATTCCAAAATACTTCTCAACCTGCAGGTACTCATGTGTGTAATGCCTAATCAGCCATTATTTGCATTTTTAACATTAGTGTGTGTTACTACTGAACATCACTAATAGTTTTATCCTTATCATCTCAATCATCCTGACCATGCTTTCTTCCATACAAGGATAGGATATGTTGTAAAATGTCTCTGCCTCCAACGATGCTTTTATGCAAACATTAGTGGAATCGTCAAAGACAAAAGGTGGCTTATGCGCGGGTGAGCTCCACTCCATCATGCTCGATTCCTTCTATGAGACCTCTTCTCTCCAAGATCATCCATAAGTGCCGACAAGCTTCCTCAAACGACTGCCACATAAAAGAGATGGTGAGAGAGAGGTCACCTTGACGTAAGTCCTCTCTCCTTTGGCAGTAATAGTTTCCAGTATATTCATCATCACCACCTTTTGATTTTATATGAAACCGTTTTAAAACATTTCATCACTAATTTGATCTATCTCATTTCCGAAAACCCATCCTTTCTTTACATGATACTTTCTCAAGACACCACTCCACTCTATCATAAGCTTTTGTACTCATGTCCAACTTTAGAGCAGCCAAATTCTTTGCTTTCCTTTTTCTTATTTCTCGCATGTAGTGTGTCATCTCATAAGCAACCGCACATTGTCTCAGAATTGCTGCCCGCACAAAAAGCATCTTCTTGTGAAGGTGAAATGATTTCGCATGTAGGATGAGTTTCGAGGCTGGTCAAGCTAACACTTTTGCTACCAGCCTTGTATAAAACACTACGTGCAGGCTTTATAGGCCGCAGTAGACATTTTGTATTCTTTTTCGGGTAACCCTTAGGAATTAACAACACAATATTGTTTCATCTCCAGCTTTGTGGGCATCGTTCCCATTTAGACTCATGAGTAGCACCTCCCTCTTCAACACCCGATCACCCACCACCTGCCATAAATGTTTGTAAAAATTGAAGGGACTCCATCCGGGTCCTCGGGTGCTTTAAGGTCCCTCATGATACCAGAGGTGCATCCCATATTTCTTTTCATTAAATTTCTTTTTGTAAGCTCGCGCTCATCTCACTAGTGATGCGAGGTGAGTACACACACGCTAAAACTGTGTTCGAAAGTACCCGCATACGACGTAGAAATAAATTTTGGTAATGGTTAGAAATAAACTCCTTCAAATGCCTACTACCCCCTCTACAACTTCTCCATTTTCCTTCTTCAACCTATTCTTCCTCCCTCTCGAGAGGCAACACGCTGAAAAAATTGAGTATTTCGTCCCCTTTGTAAGCCAGCGGCATGCGGAGATCATCGCCTCCCGAGGTGCTCGCTCCCCGCAAGCCTCCAACTTATACCTCAACAAAATTTTTCTCATGATCAACAATCTTGTGAAATAATTTGCCTCCTCGCGACCTCTCCTCCAACTCCTTTCTAACTCTACTAATCCTTCTCTCCCACTCCCCCAACACATTTTTGTCCCGGCCATGCAAGTCCCTCGAGATAAGGCTATGTATTTCTCAGTAGTGTTGTGGGCTCCAGCCTTTCAACGATCCGACACACACCTTCTTCACTCTTTTCTCGCACAATCCTCCTAGCTCCTCCAACCATTTTCGGGCTTCAAATTTTTGGGGACACATGAATGTTTTCTCTCATCCGCCTTCTTCTCTCTCCCCGTATCAATAATTAAGGCTCTATGGTCCGAGTGGACGTGGATCTCCAGCTGTAATCACTCTTGATAGGGGCAAAGGGATGGCCCGTGATTTTCACCCCCGGGTATTCAAAGTATGAAAAAGGGTGTCAAAATCCTTTTGATAACCTGCAACTCCCTCCATTCTTTTTCTTTTCAAGTACACATTATATATAGGCTATATATGTATTGTCAAAAATTTGGGTATTCATCTGAATACCGTGAATTAAGGTGTGCCCTCACGATAGGGGATTGCTTCTCCTCCGACGACACATGCCACTGCCGTCCAAATTTCTTTCCCTTATGTATTTGTTAGCATTGTGATGGTGATTTCTCCCATGTGAAAGCATCTCCTACAAAAACCAAGATCCTCCACCCACAAAGTCAGTTAAGGTTTTGCCTAAAATTTTCCATGGCACTTTTGCAATTTTGGTTGTCCTCCCTCCTTTTCATGGCCGAACAAGACTTCATTAAAAATCCTCAAACGAAGCCAGCTAGGTGCTTGTATTTATTTTTCAGTGATACGCATTAGCTTCCACGCTCTCTTTTTCTTCTACTTTTTGGCTACTCGTATCCCTCGTGAACCTCCATTCTCTACCACCATATTCCTTACAACCGCATCAATATGGTACCGAAAAGCTTTTAACTGTGAGGATCAACATCTTTACTCCGAAAAGAGCTAGACACTTAATCTTTCACCATTAAGTCCAGTCATATTAAGGATCCTACCTAAACCTTTCTATTCTCTTTCTATCCATTTTTGTTTCTCAAAGAAAGAGAATATGACGATGACTCCCGCTCGGCATCCAAAAGTCGAACCGCCCGAGAGAATTCAAACCCCGTGCAGCTTCCAAGCATTGATCCCTCGACAGTCCGGTGGGATAGTCCCGAGTAAATCCCGCCTCTCTCATAACATTTTTCGCTCCAAATATCTCACTCGACGCCCTAGAAATCAAAAGTCACCGCTTACTTATCTCCCTCCATATTGAAAAAGGGAAGTCGCTTTAGGACATGCATTACGTCGCGCCAGAGTGCAAATCTTGACTTCTCTTTTCTATCAAAAATATTTATTAAAATTATATATGTATACTTTTTATGAAAGTAGTTTTTCAGGAACAAATCTATTGATATGATTTTCACATTTCAAAACTCAACGACTTAAAAGTTATTAATCATTTATGTTCCCAATGTTTGGCAGAAGCCTTTTTCCAAAGCGACTCTTTTTCAATATGGAGGAGTATCCGAAAATACTCCCTCCATATTGCTTTAAAGTCGCTTTTCCGTCATCGAAGGCAGAGCAAAATAGATGTCGCTCATCCCGCATCGCGCTCTTGACGTTTATGCCCCGCCATAGGTATGTGCTTTGCCTTCTTAATTACGTGTGCGCACCTAGCAAAAATCGTGAGGCCCTGGGGAATCGAACCTGCACCTTTGATGGTGACAAGGCCCACCGCACTGGCCTAGCCAATTAGTCTTTTGATTTGTTTTTTACGTTATGAAGCATACCGCAGTAGTATTTAATAAGGCGCGATATGGAAAACTTACCCTAAATTAATGACTCCTCTCAGGTATGCATGATCGTGTCCTAAAAGCACTTCTAATACCGCATGTATGGAGGAGTATTTTTATTTCTCCATGCAGACATCAGATTCCTTCCCAGTCCTTCCTGCCTCACGCACTCACTGGTTCCGAGCTTGTGAAAACAGTCACAGGAGATCAGGGAGAGCACAGCATGATGTTCAAGTTTTGAATTTTTCTTACAATAATGTAGCTTGTATGCTAGCAAGCGAACTACGTGACAGGCGATATGCTAGCAGAACCTACTGACTGCAAACCGTAATCATGCTTTGATCGAATGAATCTCCCTAGTCCAGGGTCTAAGGCAGTGTTTGTTGACTCCATAGTCCATACCAAGGTGCAACACGTGTATTCTAAGCTGAGACCTAAGGACAACCTTGAATCTGTTTTGGAGGGCAGATATGAGTAGAAATCTATAATGCGACTTTACATTGGTACTCTAAGTGACGAAATTTGAGTCCGCAGGACATAGGGGTGGGTGAGCATATAATCGTCTTTTTCTACCACCACCTAGCATTGTTGGCACAGTTCAGATGTTTGTCCTGACTACAGGAGCTTCTGTTTTGTTTTTGTTTTTGTAATGGACTTGGACGGCATGAGAGTTGCCATATATGAATATTAAATTAGAAATAAAAACAAAAACACGACATAGACACCCTTTGTCATCCTTTTGCTTTTTGGTGAGTTTGTCATCAAACTTTTGGTGAGTTTGTCATCAAAAGATTTCAAGAAATACAGGCAAGTTC